>JAXIVD010002818.1:7500-22500 GCA_036785275.1 Cancer borealis
ATGTTGAACTCACCTCCTGCCACCTAAGCCACACACTTCACTCTCACTTTGGTGTACACGCACATCTACTGCATGACACAGACACACATATATATACACCTCCCTCCTGCCTCCTCCCACCTCACCTACACACCACGCACCTCCTCCTCTCGTTAAGCCACTGTGACACCTTTCTCCCGGGGCCTAGGAAGGGCAATTACCCTCTCGTGCTCCTGGAGACACCCAAAAGCACTCTGCGTCATAAAAGTCCAGCGAATCTGTTAAAATGTACACGTCCCAATTTACCCCAGACACCCAAGTGCACGGCCTGGCGGTTATGGCTGCTCCCACACGGCCGCCTGACGCGCTATTCGGCTCACCTTCCCGCGTGGTGAGACAGCGCGCGGACTGGCGGGAGGACTGGCGAAAAGAGAGAAAGAGTAAAAAGAAAAAAAAGAGAGAAAAAAAAAGGTTAGCAAGAAACGAAGAACACGGCGCATTTAGCAAGGAAAGTGGTTTTGGTGATGATTAGAGTGGTAGCAGCGAGGTTTTGTGAGAATACAGACAAGGAGGTCAGTTGATATTGATTAAGGGAGTTTTTTTCCCCTTTCTCTCTCTCTCTCTCCCTCGTAGACAAACAGGAGGAGAAAACTCGTTCCCGCCCGCGAGGAGCCGCCACCCTCCCTCCCTCCCTTTCGCGGGTTTACGAGGCGGCCGGCACTCACCCCGGCGCCGCGGCTGGCTTGAGGCTGCCCGGCTGTACTCATAGACTGTTATGATATATTCAGCACACCCTTCAGACTCAGAGTTCGCAGTAGAATTATAAATGATAGTTAATGTGATATCGAGCCGCTAGAACAACAATGGATACTGAAATATCTTCCTCAAATAGGACGCAGCTGTAAATCACTCAGCGACTTTAATGGAAAATGAATGTTCCGAGTCGTTTCTCTGCATAAAATCAATTCCTCGCTGTCGACCTCCGCACCTGGGCCGGCAGGAGACAGCTGAGTGGCTGGCTCGCGGTGAAGTGTCGCGTGGTATTATTCATGCCAACACCCACACCAGGACGACTCCCCGCTGCCTTTTTGCTCGTTGGGGAAGTGCTTGTCCTTAGTGTTCGTCGGGCGCGCGCCTCTTGGGTCACTCTGGCCAACATGCACACAGGGAGTCAAGGGTAGCCAAGGCGTGTACATGGCTGTCATTCTAAAGAGCGGCTGTTTGTGTTGAACCCGCAGCGAAAACACTAGACTTTGATTTACAGTAAAAGTAGATAAGTTATGTGTTCTCTCAAATAGACTTAAGTGGAATAACCTTTATATGGGTGAAAAATTATCTCTATAGAGGAACAGGTACGACTCATATGCACGTGTGGAAAGTAGGGTGAGTGTGCGCGTGCGTGCGAGACTCCCTTTCAGAAGCAGAGGAGCCTTAAGCGCCTCCTCTCTCCCCCTCTAACAATGTGCGCCGCGGACACAGACAAACAAAAGAGGGTGATCTCTCTTGAGGCATGACAAAAGAGGCTGCTTCGGTCCACTTGCGAGAATGCACTTACTCGGGATTTCCTCCTAGACCTTTAATTGTGGCGGGACAAAGGCTAGACTCCTATACAAACACTTACTATTAGGAAGGAACTCTTGTACAAACCCACGGATGGCTGTTTAAAGCGACGAGGACCTACTCTCTTCTCTCTCTCTCTCTCTCTCTCTCTCTCTCTCTCTCTCTCTCTCTCTCTTCTCTCTCTCTCTCTCTCTCTCTCTCTCTCTCTCTCTCTCTCTCTCTCTCTCTCTCTCTCTCTCTCTCTCTCTCTCTCTCTCTCTCTCTCTCTCTCTTTCTTAAGCCTCCACATCCATTCCGTAAGGTTTATTTTTACTCCACATCCTCTCCACACCTCACCCACACACACCCTAGACACACACGACCCTCATACTTACTTCCTTCATCCCCTCCCTCCCTTCCTTCCTCCCTTCCCTTCCCTTCCCTTCCTCCCTTCCTCCCCACACCGTGCCCGCCCTGCCTCACTTCCTTACCATGAACTTCACTTCCCACATCCACACAAACAGCTTCACTTTGAACACAAGAAATTAGGTGTAAATGAATGTTCGTCTGGTTCAATTTTGACTTACGTTCTCATAATTGCATTTTCTATTTTCTTTTTATATATTTATTTGTATATGATTTTTAGCGAGACATTTTTTTTTTTATGGAAATATTGAAATATCATTCATTTCAACATGAATTTTTTTTCTTCCCCCGTTCAGTACTTAAAGAATTATATAATCACCTGTAATTATTATCACATTACATCTGACTCCCTACAAAAAAAAAAAAAAAAAAAAAAAAAAAAAAAAAAAAAAAAAAAATTCACAGTTGAAAATAAAATGAAAAAAATAATAATGCAAAAAAAAACACATCCCTTCTTCTTTTTCCTTGACAGATAATTTTGTTACATGTAGTCTTTTTTTTTTTTCCATACCTGTGAATTCACCCTATTTTTCCCCCGCACCCTCTTTTAATAACTACGAAAGCAATTATTGTACAGCTGTAGACCCCGACACTGCTACCCTGGAGCTATGCAGGTGGCGATACAAGGGTCATTGTTGTAATTCTAGGAAGCATATACTGTTGTTTGGAGCCCATGTGAATACGTCCATGTAAGTGTGTATGTGTGTGTATGTGTGGTGGGGGTGGATGTTTAGGTGAGGGTGTGTATGTGTGTGTGTTTCATGTACGTGTCTATTAAGGAAATGCATGTGGGTATGTGTATTATGGAAATGCTATGTAAGTTATTTTTCTTAAGTTATGTATACGTGTATGTGTGTATCCAAGGTCATGTATGTATTGCGTTGGCTGCATCGTGTAGGTTTAGAGATTCTAGATTCGAGGTGTGCGTCGTTAACAAGAAGACATAACGTTATTATAATTATATTCGTATAAGGCAAATGGCTTAATTAGAGGTGTGGGCTGCCTAATTAGCTACATATGTCTGAAAGATGTCGGGAAGCTGGCGAGGTTACACGTATACATGTGTGTGTGTGTGTGTGTGTGTGTGTGTGTGTGTGTGTGTGTGTGTGTGTGTGTGTGTGTGTGTGTGTGTGTGTGTGTGTGTGTGTGTGTGTGTGTGTGTGTGTGTGTGTGTGTGTGTGTGTGTGTGTGTGTGTGTGTGTGTGTGTGTGTGTGTGTGTGTGTGTGCGCGCGCGTGTGTGTGTGTGTGTGTCTATGAGAGAAAAAAAAAAAAAATCAGAAAACATACAATAACGATGAATAAGAATACAAAAATCACAGAACAAAAATAAAATAGCAAAGAGAGAGAGAAAAAAAATGACAATAACGACTATGATAACAATGATAATGACACAAAATAAAGAAGCGAGAGGATGGATGACAAGGAGAAAACGTAGGAGGAGGAGGAGGAGGTGGAGGTGGAGATGGAAGAGGGGGAGGTGAAGGGAGGGAGGGAGGCTGGCAGTGGGGTTTACAGGGAGAAGAGACGCGAAGGTTACGAGGCAAATTATTTACTAGCATGAATTTCACTTTTCTCTCGGATATCATATAATGGGCGTCAATCTAGCATGATCACCTTTATACTGACGCCCGTGTGAGTCCCTAGTTAAGAGTGACACTTCACTTTTCTTCCTAATTAAGCCGATAAAGGATAATCCCACCAGACAGACGAGAGAGAGAGAGAGAGAGAGAGAGAGAGAGAGAGAGAGAGAGAGAGAGAGAGAGAGAGAGAGAGAGAGAGAGAAGAGAGAATCATAACCTTACTATCAATACTTTCTTTAATTCCTTCAGTATGTTATTATTATCATTATTCTTATTCCTTACATCCTATACTTATATTTACCTGAACTCCACAATTACAGGTGGGAATAGATGTTGGAGGTGAGGTGAGAACAGGTGAAAAGATAGATGAGAGAAGAGGCTGAGGTAGGAGGCAGGTGAGGTGAGGGGAGGAAAGGTGAGGGGAGGGGAGGGAACGGGAGGTCATAAGAGGGGGAGGTAGTGTCGTTCCCTCCATGCTGACGTCATTCCTTCCTAAACGACGCCTTGCACAGTCAGTAAAAATCTTTGCAACACAAATTAGTTCCTGTAATTTTCTATTCAGTACAGCGACGTGGGTCTCAAGTACACTGATGCTTCATTGACACCTAAATGGCAACTCAGCATATGTAATTATAAGGAATATGCAAGCAGTTGTAACAGTAATAGTAGTAGAAGTAGTAATTGTAGTAGTAGTGATAGGTGTAAGAGGAGGAGGAGAGGTAGACAGCACAAGAGTGGGTAGAGGGTAGAGGAAGAAGAAGAAAAAGAGTAGGAGGATGCTAGGTAGAAAAACAGGAAGAGGAAGGAGGGAGAGAAGGGTGAAGAGAAGAGTAGAGAGTAGAGAGAGGAAAGAGGAAAGTGCACCTCACTGTCTCTTTCAGCAGGCGGGTTAAGTTTCCATCATTAAACAGGTGTATAAAGCAATTAAGATTTTTGCAAGACTAGGGAGAGCCAGGTTCCGAAACAGCGAGCCTGCAATGTAATCTCCCAATAACCTGCTCCCCCACACCCTTCACCAACGGGCTAACACATGACCCTTATAATGAGGATGCTCTAAACATTCTCCTTCCTACGTTTTGATAGCGTTAGGGAAGAAATTTAGCTCCTATATATTTTTCTTTCTCTCTCTCTCTTTCTCTCTTGCTCTCTCTCGCTCGCTCTTGCCACTTGAAGGGATCTTGATATTAAGGTTCTCTGTGTGATATTTTTGTGTTTAACTTATTTTTCTTCTTTTAATTTAGTCGTCGATGATGTGGGATTGTTGTTATTTGATTTATCCATATAAGGATTTGGATTTTTTTCTCTCTCTTTCTCTCTCTTTTTCTTTCTCTCTTCCTGCCTCATAAATTAGATATCGCAGGAGGGTGACTCAGCGCTGTGGGAAGGAGGTGTAAGGTTTAGTAAATTATTAAAAAGAATAAGATGTTTTCTTAACTTACACTTCACCTTTATGTTGCCTACTGCCTCTCCTCTTCACGCACACGCACACGCACACACACACACACGCACACACACACACACACACACACACACACACACACACACACACACACACACACACACACACACACACACACACACACACACACACACACACACAGTCGCGCCTTCGTCCTATAGTATTACTCAGTCAACATAATTATCATCGCCATAATTCTCCTTGTCACTAAGTCACCAATTAGCATCGATTACTATTAACACACCTACAACAACAACAACAACAACAACAACAACAATCATAGTAATAATAATAATAACAATAACAATAATACCAACAACAATAATAATAATGATGATAATAATAAGCATGCATCTATTTCTAAGCGATGTTTCTCCCTCTTTGATCTTTTTTCTCCCACATCGTTCACCTCCGAGGCTCAAACATCAGTATTATTTCCGGATCCTTACAAACCAAGGAAGTTTTTAGAATGATTTGCGTTACTCCATCAGTTTTTCCGCGGCCTTGGGTAAACACACAAGCCAATCCTTATCAACACACACACATCGCCACTGTCAATAGACACTACATTTTTTCCCTTTACGCTCTCTAAACATGTATACTTATGATCATTATTAATATTATTATTGTTATTATTATTATTATTAATATTGAAGGGGGTGGTGGTCATGTTAGTTTAATGATAACTTCTAAAAACACTTCTTAGTAATTAAAAGTCATGTTATTTTTCCGTTCATGTTTGCTTGAGACTTCTACAACAATAATTTACAAATGAAGACAGAGCGAGAGAGAGAGAGAGAAGTAAAAAAAAGAAAAACTTAATTTATAAAAGTCAAAACAAACACACTTGTACTCGGCCAAATTATTGTCTATGTAAACAAACTCTAAATTCAAGTTTAATATATTCGTACACACTCCTGTTTATCTTTGTCCGTTGCCTCCTCACTCTCTCTCATAAAAAACGGACACCAAAAAACAGCATCCACCACCACGGGGCACTAATTCATCTCACGAGAATCTCACCTTCCATCGTGAATTACACACACAACTTCAGGGGTTGGGGAGGCAGGGTAAGGCTTCACCACACTTCCACACACCACTCTCTTAGCACCTCTACACCAATTTCCTTCTACCTACCCTCTACCGTGGTTCTGACAGGTGCAAATGTATAAATAAACTATCACCGACATGGCTAGGAGGTGATATGAGAAGGGAGGAGCGGAAGGGATGGTTGGGAGGGAAGGAAAGGGCTGTTAGAGAAAGGGAGGGAAGTAAGGAGGGGTTAGAGGAAGGCAAGCCAATGAAGGAAGGAACTATGACAGGAAGGAGAAAGGAGGAGAAAGAGGAGATGAAAAGGAGATAGAAGGAAGGTGTTTGTTGTGATGGATAAAGGAGGAGAGAATGATGTGTATGTGTAAGAGAGAGAGCGAGAGCGAGAGCGAGAGCGAGAGAGAGAGAGAGAGAGAGAGAGAGAGAGAGAGAGAGAGAGAGAGAGAGAGAGAGAGAGAGAGAGAGAGAGAGAGAGAGAGAGAGAGAGAGAGAGAGAGAGAGAAAGAGAGAGAGAAAGAGAAAGAGAGAGAGAAAGTAGACATACATACATAAAAAAAAAGAACATACAAGTACAGATTAGAAAATGTTCCACCTTGTCCACGAATTGTTACCAAATTGCATCACAAAAACTTGCACAATTGAACGATTTGATACTATTCTCCTATGATGGGGCAAGAAGACCTGAATCATGTATGTATGTATGTATGTACGTGTGTGTGTGTGTGTGTGTGTGTGTGTGTGTGTGTGTGTGTGTGTGTGTGTGTGTGTGTGTGTGTGTGTGTGTGTGTGTAGAGGGGGGTTAGTGTGTACGTGTATGTACGTGACTGGGAGGAGGTGGGGGTCGCCTAATGCGTGTTTACACCTTCTCTTGTTTACCGTGAGCTTACGTGGCAAATGGCAGAGACTAGTTTTATCCCCTCCATCCCATCCCCGCCTCCTTCTGAGCAGTTATCTGTTTGTGTTCTCTGATAACACGCTTATTAAAACACCCTCTATACTCTACCCTCAGCCTCCTGCACGGTGCCTCCCTCCTACACACTCTTACTTTTTTTCTACTGACGAAGGGACGATGCATCAACCTCCTTTTTTGGTGTTCCTCGTGTTATTGAAGTGAATGAAGTCGATTTTCTTAGGTTTTATTAACATGAAAGTCCAGTTTGGAAGTCTCTCACGTCTTGGGAATTATATGATACGAGTTTTATACAAGTTTTATTAACTCAAAAAGGCAAATACGTTAATATGCTCTTCATGATGTATGAGGAATTCTTATAAGTGTTCGTAAATGTCTGAAAATATACGGTTTGCGAAGATGATTGTGAGATACGAGTTTCCAATCACTTCTCTTTACACACGAGGATGGAGGAGGAGGAGGAGAAGGAGGAGGAGGAGCCTTTAGGACCCACAACGTAGTATCCTGAAGGTTCGGGTGTACTATCCAGCGACACCCGACACCCTAAGCCCCTCATCCTCATCCAAGCACTCAGAACACTACACCCTAGAACACATTACACCCAACACTCCACACCAACACACCTTCCCTCACCATAAAACACATAGGAGTACACCTCTACACATCCCCTTCACCTACACCTACTCCTTACACCTCTACACCAAATCTCTGAGCTCCCACGCCCACAGTCATACTCTCTCCCCAACATTAGCCCACCAAAGTGTCCTATCACCCCGCAACACCCCTTCCCTTGGGCAGTATCTTAACACTTAACACTCCTCACCTAACACCGGTAATATTCCCCGGTACAGCGAGAGGCGACTTTCACACCTAGCGTTCAGTGTAATCAGGTGTAAAAACGAGCAAAATTGGCCTTAATTATACCTTAATAGCTTGCCTGCATTAGACGGCCGATAAGCGAGCGACGATGATATAAAAACAACTTTATTTATCACACGCAGACTCCGCCTTCTGAGGGTGAGGGTGACGAGGAGGTGAAGAAGGAGGAGGAGGAGGAGTATGAGGAGGAGGAGGAGGACGAGGAGGAGGAGACCTGGCTAATGCATGTTTGTCCAGTCTTGAGCTGGGAGCGGGCATTGTTTAGCGCGTTAATACCTACTATTAAGTTGGTTCACACTCGTGGAAGGGCTTCTGTTTGGGGAGGACAGTGAGTGTAAAAGGTCCTTTATCTTAGGTCAACACGGGACAACCCCACGGCAAACACTTACCAGGGAGCAGTGAAAGGTCTCTAATTGAGTGGGTGGGGTGGGTGGTAGGCGGGGAATGTGGGGCTAGGCATGGGCGGTATCTGACAGAGCTGGTGGTGGTGGTGGTGGTGGTGGTGAGGGTGGGTGATGTGTGTGTGTGTGTGTGTGTGTGTGTGTGTGTGTGTGTGTGTGTGTGTGTGTGTGTGTGTGTGTGTGTGTGTGTGTGTGTGTGTGTGTGTGTTTGGGGGGTGAGTGGACGATGTGTTGTTGCTATTAGTGGTTGTGTTGATTATGGAGATGTGATTGAGAGAGGAGAGAGAGAGAGAGAGAGAGAGAGAGAGAGAGAGAGAGAGAGAGAGAGAGAGAGAGAGAGAGAGAGAGAGAGAGAGAGAGCGAGAGCGAGAGCGAAAGCGAGGGCGAGGGAGAGAGAGAGAGGAGAGAGAGAGAGAGAGAGAGAGAGAGAGAGAGAGAGAGAGAGAGAGAGAGAGAGAGAGAGAGAGAGAGAGAGAGAGAGAGAGCGAGAGCGAGAGCGAGAGCGAGAGAGAGAGAGAGAGAGAGAGAGAGAGAGAGAGAGAGAGAGAGAGAGAGAGAGAGAGAGAGAGAGAGAGAGAGAGAGAGAGAGAGAGAGAGCAGTACGAAACTCTCATCATCATCATTACCACAAATATTAAAACACTCGGCGTCTTACGAGTACTTTTAAAGATAACATCGATAAGGAGACGAAGAAATGAATCACTGATGGAACACATGAAACACAACGTAGAAAAACAAATACTGATAAACAAGGATAAAAAAGACAAAACCAAAAGGAGGAGGAGGAGGAGGAGGAGGAGGAGGAGGAGGAGAGGAGGAGGAGGAGGAGGAGGAGGAGGAGGAGTAGGATAAAATAAACTATATAAACTGAAGCCATCAAATGAAAGTTAGGAAAAACATTGCATATGTAACACACAATTTTCCCACCAGGTGTCAGTTGTTTTTATTATTAAGGATATGTGATCACGAGGCATTTTCTTTTCTAGTCTCTCTCTCTTTTTTTCTTTCTCTCTCTCTCTCTCTTTCTCATCTCAGTCACTTTTACATCCGTCCTCTTTTTCATTCAAAGTTTAAATCTCCCTAAGAATACAGAATCAAACACGCTACAAGTCACCATCTCTGTTAGACTTCCTTTACGTGGCTACCGATTTTTATTACCAACCTGAACGACTTTTATGTAAGTAAGACGATTATAAATGTGTCACCGTTGTTGGCGAGGTATTTTGCAAGGTAGGGAGGCGGCTGGGGAAGGGATAGGAGCAGGGGGCGGTGAAGGATAGGTGTGGGAAGGTGGGGAGACGATAGGATACTGGGAAAATGTGGGGAGTATGTGCTATGTGGAAGAGATGGGAAGATATGGTGAGGGGTGAGGGGACAAGGACGGTCAATGTGACTGTATAAATGATGACAACATTCCACATAACAAAACATAACTCTTATCGTATAATAAATAAATGCATGTTAGTAATTTTCGCAGTTTGGCAATGTCCTGCAAATCACATTTTCTTTTCACCGGCGCTGAGTTGGGTGGGGGAGGGGAGGGAAGGATGCTGGAGAGAGGGAGGAGAGGAAGGGAGAGGAGGAGAAGGATGCCCTAGCCTGCGATCCCCATCACCAGGCAGACGGAAATGGCCGTGTCACCAGCCAGACTCGCCTTCCGCGGCCTGGAAAACAGTCATTTCCTCCGGCGGGGAGATGAGTCTCGGGTCAGCCTCTTCAGCCTCCCCTCGCAGCCTCACTCACGCCCCGCCGTGTGTTTACTTACTATCGCTGAGGTTCCTGCCGCTGACGAAGGCCAGGGTGGCGCCGCGGCCCCTCACGTGGAAATGGAAGAATACAGTTTTCGTTATTGGTTCTGGAGGCTCAGGACAGGCGGTTTGTCCCTTGAAACGAACGTGCAATGTTTCATCAACTTCCTGCTTCTGAAGTTGATTCTCCTTTGTTTGAAAATAATACTTATGAAAAATATATATATTCTCAGTTGAAGAGCATTTATCAAAATGTTTATACGAGCAGCTCTTCGACTGCAATGGCAGGTAAATAATGCAAATATATATATACACATAATTTGTTTGCATTGGTAAGCTGTTTGTTGCTTTAATGGTGAGCTATTAACGCCACTAAAAAGAAAAACAAAGTGTTTGTATAAATAGAGATATGAATTCACGTAAATACACATAGATGCCTTATGCTTACTCGGAAAAACAAACACACACACACACACACACACACACACACACACACACACACACACACACACACACACACACACACACAGGCACAGGCACAGGCACAGGCACAGGCACAGACACAGACACAGACACAGACACACACACACACACACACACACACACACACACACACACACACACACACACACACACACACACACACACACACACACACACACACACACACACACACACACACACACACACACACACACCATACACATACACATACAAACACAAACACCTACTGACAGCTTTTCCTGGATATGAGAGAGATAAATGAAGGTAATAAGTGCATGGAAACTACATTTTTCGGAAAAGGAAATTTGCGCTTCAGGTGTGCGTGAGACTGAGATGAAAGGCGACGAAGCTTTTGTCTGGCAGAAGCTCAAAAGCAGAGGAAGGAAGAGGCGGCGGAGTGAGGAGGGAGGTGGTTATGCAAAATGTGGTATAAAACTTTTGATGATGAATTCCTTTCCTGAAACAGTGGCTGTATCCTAGTGCGTAATACTTCACTTGTTAGAAACCAAATTTAAAATGGATAGGGTAGAAAATGAGATTACCTTTTTCACACGCAGCGTAAAAGAAAGTGAAAGGTGAAAGTGCATATTGAGTTGACGAAAGTGTGGTACGAAAAAGAGAGAGATGGAGGGAGGGAGGGAGGGAGAGAGGGAGTGAGAGGGGAGTGTTTCATGTTTTTTCCCCTCTTTCCTCCACGTCAGGAGTAGTCGCTTTGGGTATAGACAACCTCTGCCCGCCATCACTATAAATAATAAGTGTGAATACTAACACTGAAACACTAATAAGTTACGTTTCACTCATAAACTTCAATCAAAACCAACAATAATTCACTTCACATAGGCTGTAGTAATATTGATAGGCCTAAGCATATTGTAAAGTGAAAAGTTTATACATTAGCAAAACGTTATTCAATTCAGCCATTTCTATTGCATCAACGAAATAATAAGACATACCTGACTACACCTTCTTAGACTTCCTGTGCACCTGTGTTTACGTTCAAGTTTAAAAGCCTTATGTGTGTATGTGCGTGTGTATGTGTGTGTAGTATATGTGCGTGCGTTTTTTTGCGTGTGTATGTGCGCGCGGGTGCCTGATGGACAAAAAGCGAGGGTGAGGGTGGGGGAGGAGGGAGTAAGACCACACCTGCCAACACGGTCATTAGGCGAGCATCTCCTCCCCACCCTAGCACCACCTTTGAACATCTGTGACCGCGACGGGAGAGAGGAACTAACTGCCATTTTTGTCCTCTGAAGGAGTGTTAGTGTTGAGCTAAAAGCACCTAGAGAGGGAGAGAGAGGGAGAGGTGTGGCAGGAGGAAGTGAGGGAGAGGAGGGAAGGAGCGAGAGGGGAGAGGAACAAGGGGAGGTTTGAGTATAGGTATTAATTAGTTGTACAGCGGCATCAAAGAGACTCTCTGTTTGGCTTCTCGAGTCAGGAAGGTTTTATCAACACGGAATATGGACTCTTATCTTACCAGCTAATATTAATCAACACCTGTTATCGCTGGGAGCTAAAAATACTTGGAATTACCTGCTCACTCATACGTTTATAAAGGGAAATACTAACGGGTGTAATCCATTAAGGAGCTCCAACTTGGTTCCGCGCTTTCCATCCCTCCAAACACATCGACCCTCTAAAGGTGGACCGCTGCACCCTCTCGGACACGCCTCAGCCCCCTCCTGCCGCAGCTCGTCTTGAAGTATTCATTGAAGCAGCCAATTAGACGCAGGGAGACTCGCGGCCCAACAGACATTGCCGCCACCTCGTAATGCGACCCTCCCTCTCCCCCTCTCCCCTCCCTCAGTCCTAGTGCGTCCCTCTCCTTGTCCTCTCTGTCCCTCTCCTTCCCTTGCACCCTCCCTCCCTCCCTCCCTCCCTCTCTTCCCTCTTCCTCCTACTTCCACCCACTGTCCCCCCCTCCCTCACACACACACGCACACGCACACGCACACGCACACACACACACACACACACACACACACACACACACACACACACACACACCCGCTGTACACATATATTCGCGTATTAGGGACAGCTTTCTATTGTATTATGTTTATTTCCTCCATTATGAGCCCGTATTTTTCAGGGCAACACACGAAAAAGCCTCACGGACCTAACCTCACCCCCGCTTAATTAAATTTGTCCCAACACATATATACTTACCTTCACCCTCTATAAAGCACATAAAAACTACTGCACAGGACACTCGGAAATTTAGTGCCATAAGATATTAGTAACGAGAGAGAGAGAGAGAGAGAGAGAGAGAGAGAGAGAGAGAGAGAGAGAGAGAGAGAGAGAGAGAGAGAGAGAGAGAGAGAGAGAGAGAGAGAGAGAGAGAGAGAGAGAGAGAGAGAGAGAGAGAGAGAGAGAGAGAGAGAGCGAGGAGGGTTTAATGAGGTATCGTTTGTTTATCTTGTTTGTGTTAGCCATTCATCTTGTGGCCTAAAATGAATAAACAAGTAAACATCATCTCGTCTACGCGCCCTTAACTAAAACAACGTAATCGCGGACACTTTAATTATCCAGCTTCATCAACAGCTATTCCCTAACCCTCACCCCTCCCCTCCTGACACCCCCTTAACACCCCCTCAACCTCCCATGTAAAGGAAATAAGTCTAAGTAGGAAATAAGATGGACAAAAAACAGGACTCCTTTTTTTTCTTTCTTATTTTCTTTTTTTTTTCCGCCACAAGTAAGGATGAAGGTTAATTGTAAGAAGAATCGCTTGAGTGAGTCGCGAGTAAGTGATTCTAAAAAAGATCGCAGTCAAATGGAGAAAGATATTGGTTATATATATAAAAACTTATAATCTCTCTCCCTCTCTCCCTCTCTCCTCTCTCTCTCTCTCTCTCTCTCTCTCTCTCTCTCTCTCTCTCTCTCTCTCTCTCTCTCTCTCTCTCTCTCATCCTGACAGCACCTACTTACAATGTTTTCCTCCTGATGCATTTACTAATTTATCGTCTGTGGTTGATGCGCGAACTCTCACTTAGAGATAAAAAGAAGTAGGATAATTTTTACGTATCCTCTATCAATGGATTTGCTGAGGTGTGTGTGTACGTGGCTGATGTACGTACAATGCTATGAGGGTGTAGTGTGCTAGTGTACATGACTGGTGTTGGTGGTGAGGTGAAGGAAAGGGAGGATGGAATAAAGGATGTTTGTAGGTGATGAAAAATAGAGTAAAGGATAAGATATAGGATGAAAGGTACGATAAGATTTATAGGTAGAGAGAGAGACTATAAAAAAAATATTAGGAATAAAAAAGGTGGTTATCATGCAGTTAACACAGTGACTAAGAGTGGATGGTTGTGAGTGGATGGCTGTGAGTGGATGGCTGTGAGTGGATGGCTATGAGTGGTATGTTCTTGTGAGTGCAATGACCTACTCAGCACTGAAGACAATTGAAGATGACATAGTGAACAATAACCTGATCATGCCAAGTAATGTCAAAAAACCTGAACTTCCTGGAATTGGACAAAACGCCACCAGCAAACTGAACAAAGCAAGGTGACGAGGCTTGTTCCCAGTGAGGTTGAGTGAGGTTGAGTGAAGAGATGACGTGCAAACATCACTACACTACCTAGCCCTTGTCAGATGTTTTACAAGGAGGTATTTCAAACTGCGAGCGAAGCGACTAGTTTAAAGGTTACGAAATGACCCCATCCAAAATTTGTCTGTGTGTCTGTATGTGTGTCTGTCTGTCTGTCCGTCCGTCCGTCTGTCCGTCCGTCTGTCTTCTATCTCCTCCTAGACCACTGGAGGGATCGAATTGAAATGTCCAGAGGTCGTAGGCATCAACTCTTAGATGGTTATTATATATTAAAAACATTGTTATTGTGTAAATTTTAAAGTTATTTGTGACAAACTTGTACCTCACTTAATACTGGTCGCACATATTCATACTTAAATCCACAGGAAACACCGTGATCTACCTCCTACCTCCCTTTCTTCCTCCTACCTCCTACCTCTCTTTTTACAGGTATAGATAACTAACATTGTAACTACGTATTAACACTTACATAGTAGTGCTGGTAACAGGTAACAGGTAACAGGTAACAGGTGGTAATCCTCTTCTTAACACACGATATTAACACTACAAAATATACATAAACGCGCAATGGATGGGCGAGGTGAGGTGAGGTGAGGGGGATAGAAGTATGACCACATCGGCTTGTACCTTCCCGATGCCACGCTGGCTTCCGTCGAGACCTCAAGGCTAGCTAGACAAAGGTGTGACACTAGGTCTTACCAGATAGGACAGCTTGCCACTTCACACATACAGTATATATTTCATCACCAATCTATTTATTCGTTAGAAACTATAATGTTGATCTGAATCCTAGAAGACATTATGAAGGTTTAGTAACACCAGTATACTTAAAAATTATATTAATGGCTTAGGTGATAACTTATTTTAAACGAGCTGTTGTATGTTTGTGTGTGTGTTTGTTCAATCTGAGGTACAAGACTCATCAGGCAATATCCTTCACTCAATGGCTCAGATTGTCTTCGTACGACGGG
>JAXIVD010002818.1:25000-37500 GCA_036785275.1 Cancer borealis
CGCATTCATATGTCATATCTTAAGCCGGGTAATGCGTGAATTCATTCTAGTCCACAGAGTTCAAAGAAGAAAGCTGCAGAAGTCCTGGGGTGTCTGCTACACATTTATATTTTAGGTAATTACACCATTTCGAGCCTCGCTGCCTCTAGTGTTTCGGAGTGTTCGTCTGGAGGGGGGGGAGGAAAAAAAATTACGTTCCTTATGCCAAGTTTGTTCCAGCACACTAACTTGACCCTTAGTGCCACTCCTCAGATGTCTTACTCTAATTCCTGAACACTAATTTTCCACCCGTACTCCCTTCACTTAACTCACTTCCACACGCGGCCTTCCTTACATACCCTTAATTCCAGGTTTTCGGTCAAATAGCAAGGACTCACGCAGTACTAAACATCATTGTCTTCATTTCACCACCACTACGCCGCTACATAAGACTCCAGAGGTAAGTGTACATTGTCCTCCTTCATTACAGAGATTCTCGTTTCTACACAGTGATATTAAGTCATAGAAGTGCCATTGGATATATCACTGAAACGTTCCTCCTTCAGGTAAAAGGAAATAGGGTGTGGAGGCTTGAGACAAGGCAGCTGTTTCACCAAGACGATGAAAACATATACTTTACCTCCTGCTTTGAGAAACACCTTTACGAAACCTACCTTGAACCTCCCTTCCCTTCCTTCCCACCCTTCCTTTCCTCCCTCCGTCCCTCCCTTTCCTACCTGTAAGCCGAGGGAGATTTACCTCACTCTTATTTCCTGGGCGGCGTCGAGGCTATAACGTCGAGAGTGTTGCCTCTAATTAATGTTTATCGAAGCCGTGAGAAGAGAGCAATATCTTGTAGGTGTGGTGAGGTCTGGACGTATGAGGCGGTATTATTGGCCTGTTTTCTCACATGTTTCACTGCTATTGCAAGCGAGCGTCATTTAAAATTTAATTAATTGGGCCAGCTTTAATAAGGGTGGAAGATACGTGATTCCGACCAGCAAGAAAGGAAGTAATTGCTTAGGGCGTAGATTCATAAGTTGTCTGAGAAGATGGGAAGTGAGCGGAAAGTGGATGGTAGGATGGGAGGGAGGGAGGGAAGGAGAGATGGAGGGAGTGGTGAGTGCTGACCAAATAATACGTCTGATCCAATTCCACGGCCTTGCCTGTACTTGTAACGAGGTTTTTGTTTGGTGCGCAACAAGAATGCCTTCATAAAAGTTTCTCAGAAAATTCGTGATCAATTTACTCCGAAACTCATTGTTCCTCTCGGGAAAAAAAGCCGGGGAGAATTACAACCTAACAGGACCCAAAGAGGCTTTTAATTAAATGGACCAAAAATAAAACGAAAGAAAACAAGGGGAAAATCGTGGAGCGGATGGTAGGTGTCCGGACGGGCGGGCGGTAAGATCATCGTACCTCTGCAGCGCGGCCTCTCATTACGTGTGTATACACAAGTTTAGAACAAAGGTAATCATCCATGGCTCCAGCTGCCTGCCACGGAATTTTACTTTTATTTATTTTCCTGTCCGAGTTCTTTTCAGAGAGCATCGCGCATAGAGGCGGAGAGAGAGAGAGAGAGAGGGGAGAAGGGGACAAGTGGAGACAGAGGGCCGCGAGGGGGGGAAAGAAGGAGCAAAATGTGTCCCCTGGTGGTCGGGTGTGTCCCAACTTGTCTTGTGGTGCGAGATGAGGACTGCCACTGTGGTGAGGACCTGAATAACATCATACAAGTTGGATAATTACTATGTGTTCCTTGTTCGTGGCCATCCTGAACAATTTGGAAATTTGAACCCCAAACTCGGCTGTTTTCATGATGTTGAGGACTCTTAACCCGTGGTTGTGGTGGTAGTGGTGGTGGTGGTGGTGGTGGTGGTGGTGGTGGTGGTGGTGGTGGTGGTGGTGGTGGTGGTGGTGGTGGTAGTGGTGGTGGGAGTGGTGGTGATGGTGGTATTTGTGGTGTTTGTGGTGGCAGTGATGGGGAAGAAGAGGTCTTGCGGTAATTGTTGTGGTAAAAGAAATATTTTGATTCTAAAGATAAGAAGTGTCTGATTACGTTGAATATATCTCTGTAATTATAATAGTTTGATTCAACGTAACATTTAGTGGCATTAATTAAATCATTATTTTTCATTAATAACCGCAGCAACAAAACACAACAACGCTAGTATTATAAAGACCAAACAATATACATAAAAAAACAACAACATTCTCCTCTATAAACAATTCTGCGGCTGCACACACCATCACCTCTTCCCACATCGTCAAAACACCATGAAACAATAATAATCACACCACCATCACCACCATTCTCACTACCATCCCCCAAAAAATGCTTCGTTAATTGCACATCCTCCGCCCACCACCACCACCACCACCACCACCACCACCACCACCACCACCACCACCACCACCACCACCACCACCACCACCACCAACACCACCACTTAAAAGAATAATAGAAAAAGACGCCGGTACTGCTACTTTCCCCTCCGTCCTCCCAGCCATCAAGCATCATCACAGACCGCAGTGCCAGTAACAATGGGATATCCTCGTGTTGTTTTCGGTCTCAGGATTCTGCCTTTTCTCTCCTTCCCGTAAAATCACTCGCTTCCCAACCTTCCTCCATCATTACGTCTGACATGGTTCCCGCTGCCGCTGTTCCCACCGTCACTAGTGTTCAGGCTGACAAGAGTACTGAAGAAGGCCTCTCCTGCACCGCCACACCTGCAGTTACTCAGGTGAGACTCCCATTAACGTCAGGGTGTGTGTTATTAGTGCCATTTTACACCTAAACTGATGTAATAAAGCAGGAAACACCTTTTGCCTCCAACAGTGTCCTTCCCACGTTTCTGAGGACGGGGATGATTGCAATAACACGTAATTACTGTACGTCTTGTTGTTGTTTACCTGTACTACAAAAGTGTATGTTGCAATAATTACGTGTGAAAAAGTGCTGTCTTATATTTTCCGCTGTCAGGCATAGCATCGACCTCCTTGAGTCTGCAAACCACCCGCGGCCCCTTCAGGTATAGGTCAAAGAGAGGCAAACCGAGCCGTGTCCTTCCTGTAATATCCTGATATATCATAGCGATCTCTTGGATGGCTCTGCTAATTACCACCATTGGCCGCTGATTGCAGTGCTCTCAGTGAGGTACCTTGCAATAGGGCGTCAGATATGTTACTGCGTAGGTGAGGGGCGAACACAGCGACGGAGGGAAGTACTGGACGAAAAGGAGAGGAAGGAGAGTGAAAATTGTGGAAGGAACGGAAGATAATCATCTCTTCTTTCCGGTTTCCCTTCAAGATGTTGCCAGGTAAAGGCGGAGAATTAGAGGCTGCCAGAGGAAAACAAAAAATACTCGAGTATCGGATTTTGGAAACTTGTTAAAACAATGGTGTTCATACCTCGGGGTTATGTTACCTTACAAAATTATCGACAACACGAGCCAAGAAAAAAAAAATTAATGAAATTAGCTCGAATAATATAAGTGAGAAACAATAATATGTAGCGCGCGCGCGCACACACACACACACACACACACACACACACACACACACACACACACACACACACACACACACACACACACACACACACACACACACACACACACACACACACACACACACACACACACACACACACACACACACACACACACACACACACACACACACACACACACACACTGACATAATGAATGCATTCCTACTTCGTGTTCTGGTGCCGGCGTCGAGTCATGGAGGTGTGATGCAGGTGCACTAATGAAGCAGGTGCGCCGGCCACAGGTGAGAGGGAAGTAAGAGCGGCGGCCACGGTGTTCGCATCAACAGTTACGCACGTGTTATTCCACCCACCGCCGCGCACACAGGCCCGGAACCCTAACACCGCCCACAGCTACACCAATTCTGAAGGAAATAAGCAAACACAAGCTTCTCCTCTATTATTCACCCACACACGAATCCAAGAAAATACGCACATACCCAGACTCACAAACACACACATACACAAGCATACACGCATACACGCATACACACACCCATCCGCCCAGCCTAAATAAGCGTGGACTTGCATGACTAGCGTAGGCGTGTGCACCTCAGAAGGTATCACTTGGCGGCGGGCGCGAGGCAAGGGTGAGCGTCGTTTCCCAGAGTGGAGCGTCCGTGCTGCGGCCGCTGATCAATACCCACTTGACGGTCACTCCTGCACGCTGGTCGGACCTCCCATCTGCACCTTGCTCCAGCCAGCCATCAATGTGCGCAAACAAACATACAATTGCCTTAATTGCCATGATCACTTATTCTGACACGCGCCACTCACCGCGCGAGCTCTGCGCGTGCTGATCTGCGCGGCCACTCATCGAGCATCCACACGTGCTCTCCCACTCAATGAGCTTAAGGCCCCGCACCGAGCGTAACCCTCTTATATTCGGAGGTTGATTATATTACGAAATTGTGGCTCATTCGTGTGTTTTTTCACATATATAAATAGTAGGCACACATCTCCATCTGTTTCTGCACCAACATCCCAAGTCTAGGCGATTGATTTTCCGGAGAGGGTCCCCCCATGAAACTGCTAAAGTAAATTCCTGGAGCTGGCATCCCTGGCACTGAGACTGATTGCCTGTGAGTACAGCTGTCTGAAGAATGGCCAGTCCATTTGCAGACACCGGGGAGGGAGCACGTACGCCTCTCTGCTCCGGCTTTGGCAACTTTGCTCTTGTAGCTGGTGGACTCAGTGTCTAGCGGTGACTCTTAGTGTTCCCGTGGCAGCGGTAGGCTCGTGGTGGAGTGGTGACGAAGGCTCCTGTGTGCGGCGACGCGTCAACACATTGTGGTGCTGGAAAGTTTATGGTTATTTTGCTTTTTTTTCCTTTTATCCTCGCATCCTGAATTTGAGACTTGGTATTCGCAAGACCGGAAGTGAACAAGTGTGTGTGAGATCTGCCTTGTTGGGACCCACGGGGCAAGGATGAGGTCTTCCCGGCTCATCTTTAAGGATTACTACTGAACTGCAACACGATAACCACAAACGTTCATAACTACTGTGAAGGTAAGCTTTCCCAACCCCTGTGTCCCTTGTACGTACACGGTGGAGGCGCTGCGGCGATGACAGTGACAGGCTAGGGTGTAACAGGTGACGGTGACAAGGTAAGGTCTCGCCGCTGTTTATCACGCGGGTGTTACGAGTGACGTGATGGTAGTGTCACGCGGGTCTGCGAGGAGTGTGGTGCAGGACGAGACGAGGACATGTTCAAAGAGACACGATTTCGTTCAGATTCAGTGATGTGTTGCTGGAGGCTGGAGTGTTATTTCCGGGGACTTTCTCTCCATAACTGGTAGTCGTGGAGGGAAAACAGTGTTCCTTTCTCCTCCCTCCCACTCCATGCAACTTGAGGTAATGCAATGTGGGGTTGAATTCACGTGCATCAGTGCATTGGGTACATTTATAACGTGTCTGGCGATAGTTAAGCATGTTTGTTATGCCGAGACATCGACATATATGCAATTAGACTCAGCTGTACAAGAGAGTGTTAGATATATATTCAACTTGTACGATAAACACACAGGTCTTGTCCAGCGTATGAAGATCAAGATGCGTACGGCAGTCTAATTGCCGCCACAGCTGATGTAAACGTAAACAGAGATTGAAAAATAACTCACACTCGCGCGTGACATTAATACTCGCTGCAGGATGGAAGGGAATCGAGTCCGGGGCACGCGAGTCTCTAAATCACGCCCCAACACCACGACTCAGACACCCGCCCAACAGAAACACGAACAGAATCATCTTCACTCATGTCCTGACGGGGAAGCAGTAGACGGAAGAAGCACCTCGCTCTCTCTCTCTCTCTCTCCCTCTCTCCCTCTCTTCCATCCAGCTAGCCAATCTTCCTCACTACCCTGTTTTTCTTTTTTTTCTTCTTTTTTTGAGTGAACGATATTTTTCTGACCGAGAACAAATCCAAAGGGGGAGGAAATTAGATGCCGCATCAAGTCCGCTGCCACGTTACAGCAGGAGGCTAAAATTTTCACACTATTTCAGCCCTCTTCTCTATGTTTGGGGTCAGCGGCGCGGTTGGTTCAGGGAGGAGGTTGGCAGTGCGCGCCAGCTGATTGGAATTAGGTGTGTGTTGGGTGTTGATTAGGAAGGGTGTGCGGCCCGACGTATCCAGCCTGGGATTCGGGAGGGGTGCTAGGGGTGAGGGAGTGAAGAGAGCGGGGAGAGGGGGAGGCCATGAAGCCCCTGGTCGTCAGAGGCAGCGATCACAACTCTCTCCCCCTGAGAAGTAATGGAAACTCATCCATTGTGTTTCGTTTCCAATTTCACTTGAAGGGAAGGTTCATTTTTGAGCTCCAATGCAGCCTTGCCGAAGACTGTATCAAATTCATTTTTCATTCTCGCCTTTAAATTGGTAGTCGGAAAGTTACTTGATGGCGAGATAATGCCGTTATTGTTTTTATTGTCATTACGCCTTTGATGACGCGTTCAGGCAGCCCATTCCCCGAAATTTAATTAACGGGCTGCACCAAGGCACATGAGCTCTCCCATCACTCTCTCACCAGCTGCTGTTTACTAACCCTTCTTATTTATATGTATATTAGATGACCGTTTCAAATTGATACCGACAAAAACCTAAATAACCTTTACACCAGACAGATGCAGAGTGCCAGTAAATAATGTTTATGATGATTATGCTCTGGTCTGCTCGAAAGCGAGGCAGCAGCGCGGTTCTCTCTCTCTTGGCACCGTCGTCACTACGCTCGGTGAGGGGCCCGCTCCTCGCTGTGCGCCTCAACCCAGCGAGCACGTGAGAAAAATGCTGCGGCGTCGTGTTTTTGTCGCCATGTAATTAAAATAAAATGTTTTCAGACTATACTTCGATTCATACTTTTTCATCTCTCTCTCTCTCTCTCTCTCTCTCTCTCTCTCTCTCTCTCTCTCTCTCTCTCTCTCTCTCTCTCCGTCATCATATCAAGCGTTTTATTGCTCTGCTAATGACTTGCATGATGAGTTGGTTTCTGGAGCCTCCTGCTTCCCGTCACATTCTGGTAATCCCGGCATATATATTTATACTTTTTATTCATGAATTGCTCTGCCTAGATTGGTTTGGCCTCTAAAAACTTGATTATCCAATATTGGAAAACGTGAAGCTGTTCCCGGCCTGTTGCTGTGTGTTTTTGCCTGGGCAGAGGCGGCGCTGGGCAGACAGGGGGGGCGTGCGAGGGGTAACGGGGGTAAGGGGGGAAGCTGACCACTGCCCCCCTTTGTAGAGGTGGGAAGTGGGGGGTGGGGGGTACAGTGCGCGCGTCAGTATCCTCTACAGGTGTGTGTGTGCGCCTGCGCGGAGTTTGGTGCATCGCGCAGGTGTGAATACGTCCCTGAGCTCGGTTGTCGTGGCAGGTCGTGGCGATGCTATGAGGTTCCTCAACGCCGGCATTACTTTGCTTAGTATTTACAGAGCGCGGGCGTCTCCAGCAGGGCGAGGCGCGGGCATCAGCCAGGCTCAACTGGATTGTTCAAACACCAACACGAAGCCTATCGCGTATGTTAGTTACGTGTGTGTGTGTGTGTGTGTGTGTGTGTGTGTGTGTGTGTGTGTGTGTGTGTGTGTGTGTGTGTGTATGAATCTCCTTCCTCACTATCTTTTTTATGTTTTATATATATGAACATCTACAATCTACACCAACACCACCAACAACAACAACACCATCACCGCCACCACAATGACCACTAACATCACACTCACGCAAAATCAGCCTCACCGCAGAAGGTAAAACGACCCTAGGCTCCATACCTCCCTCCCTCCCTACACCACCACCACCACCACCACCACCACCGTCAGCACTCTCCCCTCCACTCCTTCATTCAGCAAGTTCCTCCCACATCTCGATCCTTATCCACAACGTCAGCATTATTAATTTATGCAATATCACGACATTCTATACGTGATAAGAGAACGCAAGAGAACGCTACTCTAATTTCCCTTTCATTACATAAGGCTGCATGAATCGGTCCTCCTCCCGCGGTCAGCCTAAGTGGGGGAGGCTCGAGGCGGGTGTCAGGAATGCCCTCAGCGTCAGCACATACCTAAGTCTCCTGCACCGTCAGCGTTGTCAGGATTTCGTCAGCGCCGCCGCCAGCACCTCAGCAAACATAAAAAAAAAACGCACATCAGGACTTTTAGCGCGATGTTGAAAGGTGTGTGTGTGTGTATGTGTGTGTGTGTGTGTGTGTGTGTGTGTGTGTGTGTGTGTGTGTGTGTGTGTGTGTGGTTCTGACTGCCAGGTATATCAAGGTATTTTTTCCTACCTTTTTTCCGAACACACACTCATAGATAATTGAAAAAAAATTAAATAACAATTAATGAGAGAAACACCTACTCTCTCAACACCACAACAACACAACACCAGCACTCACACCACCACCAGCAGCACTCATCTCATCACCAGCACCCCGTTAGCATCAGCCACCCTTCAGAGCAGCACCAAGATGATCAGGAGAGACAGCATCAGTTACCTAAGCCGTCATCTGAATGCTAATAAGGTGCTCGTGCAATCTTAGCCTTAGCAATCAGGACTGTTCCGCTAATGGGGTCTTAAAGGGCGGATACAAAGGAGAGAGTGAGGGAGGAAGGAAGGGAGAGGAGAGAGTGACTGCAGTGAGGGATGGTAGGTAGGGAGGGAGAGGAGGGAGAGAGACGGGATGTATGGTATGGGAGGCAGGATGGAGGGTGTGATGAATGGGTTAGGTGACGGGAGGTAAGATAATGGAATGCTATGCAGAGAGGTTTGTCGTAAGGGAGAGAAAGTAAGGGAAGTAGTAGGAGGAGAGGAGGGTATGAAATGGGCGGCTGGCGATACGAGTTAAGATAAAGGCGAATAATAATAATAGAAGATAACCGGGAGATGAGAAGATGAGGGCGGTGGAGTAAATCACGTTAAATATTATACTGAAGAAGGTGAATGGCGCCAAAAGGAAAGAAGGAAGGACTGCGGCGACGTGGCTGAGGTTAATGAGTTAGCAGACCAAAGGGTGTTAACAATAAACCCAACGATGAATAAAAACACAAAGCCGACGCCGACTAAGGAAAAAAAATAATAATGAAAACCCCCCAACAATACAGAACCGCCTCAAAGACACTTAGGACATAATGCGCCATAACTCTTCATATAATGGGACGGAGAGGCGAATAACGTTGGCAATGGGGAAATTATTAGCGCTGCGAGGTCGACGATAGGGGACGAAAAATCGCTTACGTACACTGTGCTTTTTTTTCCAGCAAATAAATCACGGGCGAGACAAAGCTTGTAAATGACCCAAGTTTGTAGGGAATAAATTGCCTCAAGACGAAGGGTGTTAGAACTTGTTTAACGAATGCATTACCGTGTAAATGACCATCTGTTACGCCAACAACTTAGCGTCACACCCTACCCCTGACTTTCCCTATTAACGAAAGCTTAGCAGGCGGAGGCAGGATTTTGCGTCCGGCTCAACCTAACTAACAAAACTTTACCGTCACACTATTGGAGGAGAGAATTAACCAATTAACTTTATTGATAAGTGGACCCATGAAAAACCTGAAGAATGGTGTTGGTTGTATCACATCGAACACCACAAAATTCACCACCACTATAACTATAATCGTAACATAAGCGCCACCACCACATAAACCACACACCATCAACACCACTATTAGTAACACGAATACTCTAACACCACAACTATCACCACCATTTAGGGCAACACCACTACCACCACCACCATCGCTACTGACAGCAATATATACACCATGTCCACCACCACACACAAAATTTACTACCATCACCTATTTCAGCAACACCAACAAAAATACCACACGCCATCACCGCCGCCGCCACAAATATTACCACCACTTACACCACCACCACCACCACCACCACCACCACCACCACCACCACCACCACCACCACCATTACCAATACAATGCAAGTCACAAACACAAGCAATCACACACACACATACACAAGCTAAGAACGGACTCACACACACACACACACACACACACACACACACACACACACACACACACACACACACACACACACACACACACAAAACTACACTTTTCCTTAGTCCCAAATGCTTTGAAAATAACCCGAAAAACGTAAAAATAAAATAACATTAATAATAGGAAGAAAACAAAACAAAAAATTCTTATCACGTTTACTTAAGTAATACCTCGAGGCGCTGATCAGGTAAAAATGCCAAACAGGTAAATACGATGCCCACAGGTGAGACAGGTAAAACAGGTGACTGAAACTGTCCACACCTTGGATAACTTCCACCTAGCCGTCCACCCCACCACCCCTCCACCTGTCTCCCTTATCCACCCCAAGCAATGTTCCTTCCTCTCCCCTCCCCTCCCCTCCCCTCCCCTCCCCTCCCCTCCTCCCTTCTCCACTCCCATGTCCCTCCGTATAAGGTAACTCACCCCCCTCCTCCTCCTCCTCCTCCTCCTCCTCCTCCTCCTCCTCCTCCTCCTCCTCCTCCTCCTCCTCCCCACTAGTTTTATTGCTTTTCCTCTCCGTCCACCGCTGTCTTACACTCTCTCTCCCTTTCTCTCCTCGCCCTCCTTTCTTTTATATTTTCCCTCCTGTTCTTTATTCTGTAATGTGCCTTTGGAGAAAGCGAGAAAGAGAGAGAGAGAGAGAGAGAGAGAGAGAGAGAGAGAGAGAGAGAGAGAGAGAGAGAGAGAGAGAGAATTAGGTATTTATGTTCTATCTATATTGAAGTCGTTCTGATTCTCTTCTGACAAACGTTTGGTACTTCTCTTACTGCTATTCACGGTCCTCCAAACCTCTCTCTCTCTCTCTCTCTCTCTCTCTCTCTCTCTCTCTCTCTCTCTCTCTCTCTCTCTCTCTCTCTCTCTCTCTCTCCTCTGCCAGGCTCTGAGGAAACATCTGCTGTACCTTATTGTACCTGGAGAAATTGACTTAATTAACCAGCCACATCGGGACGAGATCAAAGCTTACCTGTCCTGCCACTGGTTGCTCTTGGCCACAGCGGCTTAACCTCCATCGTCTACCCAGCTCATGCTTATTATTATTATTATTATTATTATTATTATTATTATTATTATTATTATTATTATTTTGTAGGGGATGAGTTTATTTTTATTTTCTCAACTTTATTTACCGAGATATTTAACTATTTTTCTTCTCTTCTCGTTATTATTATTATTATTATTATTATTATTATTATTATTATTATTATTATTATTATTTATTTTGTTTCCGTTGACGTCGTTGTGTTTTCCGTCTTGGTCTCTGCTTCACCACAATCAGTACTACAATCAACGCAACCACTGACGCAAACCTCCCGACACACACCATAAGCAGGCTGGCTAATGGCGGCGAGGCAGGAACACTGTATTCAGGCTTACCACCAACCTCATCGTTACGTCGTCACCACCATAATCTGTTGCACTAACAATTGAATCACCATCATTAGGACTGGACGCTTTCTCTCTCTCTCTCTCTCTCTCTCTCTCTCTCTCTCTCTCTCTCTCTCTCTCTCTCTCTCTCTCTCTCTCTCTCTCCCTCCACGTCCCTTCTGCTTTCCTCTGTCACACATTACACATACATATACACATATGTACACACGAACGCACACGTCATGGCGACAGTTAGATCCTTGAAATGCCTTCCTCTACAACCCCGTCTCTTGTATGAAGATGCTGATGCCACTAACAAGCCGGTGAGGGACGCTAACGACGCCAACACCCATCATCATCATCATCGTCTCGGATAAATTACCTCCCCCACCCCGTCCGCCCCACACATCCGCCTGTCACTCTCTCTCCCTTCTCCTCCCCTTCGAGAGACCCTTCACTTCCCTCTCCCTCTCTCTCTCTCTTTCTCTTTCTCTCCCTCCCTCTCTCTCTCTCTCCTTCCCTCCCTCGTACGGCACTCCTTCGTTACTAACAAGCGAGTCACCAGGTATAATGATGACCAGTGCAGGTAACTCCCGAAACAACAATGAAATGGTGACATCACCCTCACCGCCTCTCCTTCTCTGTCCCTTACTGTCTTTTGTTCTTTCTTCTCTCACGGGTAGAAGAGGAGGAGGAGGCGCCTTTCTTTACTCCGTCAATAGCCGCGGTAAGGTAGGCAGTCCCACGCCTCCCCGTCTAGTCGTGGGTTGACTTGATAGAGCGATGTTTTAGTTACTGCCATGGACGCCTTCATACCTAGCCCGCCCTGTCCTCATTGGTAGGGGCGCGGCCTCACGGCGGGGCTGTCGTCGCTACCCAGGTGCTGAAGCCGTGGCGGGAATGATGATTGTGATGGTGAGGAAGCGACGGTACCGGCGGTGGGGGGAGGAGTGTCACCATCAACGTTAGCATCGGTGTCAAGGATCTGCAGTGAGGCTGACAGGGAGGGAATGTTGCTGGATATAATGGTGAACGAGTTGGAAGAATGATTATAGTAATTTTGATAAAACAATTGGTCTGTTGTCGACAAATTGATGTGAA
>JAXIVD010002818.1:40000-53526 GCA_036785275.1 Cancer borealis
GTAGTGGTGATGGTTGTTGTTGTTGTAGGAGGTTGGGAGTGAAAATAATTGGAATACTGAAGGATTTATTGAGATGAGTGTGAGAACGTGAGAGGATTATGAAGGCAAAAAGCAACAGAGAGAGAGAGAGAGAGAGAGAGAGAGAGAGAGAGAGAGAGAGAGAGAGAGAGAGAGAGAGAGAGAGAGAGAGAGAGAGCAACGACAACAAGAAGAACGAAAACACACAGACACAAACAGGGAATAGAGAAAGATAATCAAACGATAAAGAAAGAAAGAAAGTAAAAAAAAAAAAAAAAAGAAAAAGAGAGACCAGAAAAAAAAAAAATACCTCATGATAATTAAATCTACATTAAAAATATAATACATAATTCATTTACATCACAAGCGCGTATAATAATCCACACACTAGTAAGGGGGAACGGAAAAAACTAATTAGATGGGGAAGGAAAAAAAAAAAAAGACAATAAATGAGGTTATTAATATGAAAAGATTGTATTAGCGCGACACAAAGATAATGGCGGACGAGACAAGACAAAAAAAAATCCCGATAACGAAAGGGATAAATAGGCCATAAACGAAGAATAAGGAAGAGAATGATAAAGAAGAAGAAGCAAGAAACCGAACGTAGATTACCGGAGGAGGAGATGAAAACATAAATAAAAGAGAGAGAGAGAGAGAGAGAGAGAGAGAGAGAGAGAGAGAGAGAGAGAGAGAGAGAGAGAGAGAGGAGGAGGAGGTGGAAGCAATTAGTGCGAAGTGGTCATAAAGCTTCCTTCAAAAAAGAAAATGAAAGAGCTTCCATAATGACGAATAGTTTGGCGAAAAATCAAGTAATTAATGGGATTGTGAAACGCATTGCTCGCTGGTTCCTCAAGCTGAAATCACTGAGTAATTAGGGATAATCTGAACACTAAGGAGAGAAAAATTAATCCCTCGTACCCCATGACAGAGGGAGGGAGGGTCTTGGAGGTAATTTTTGGAGGGTGGAGAGAATTTTTGGTGTCATGGAGAGAGTTTTGGAGGAATGGAGAGAGTTTTTGGGGGAGTGGAGATAGTTTTTGGTGTCATGGAGATAATTTTAGGATAATAGAGAATTTTTGGTGTCATGGAGATAATTTTTGGAGTATGATAGAATTTTTGGAGGAATGGAGAGAATTTAGGGGCCATTTAGATTTTTTTTTTTATACAAGAAAGAATTTTTGTAGTCATAGAAAGAATTATTGGAGTCACGAAGAACATTATTGAAAGTATACAAGGATTAATAAAGAAATATTAAGAATTTTCTGTAGATTTCAGGAAAATTTCTAAAGAATTTCAGGACCTTATAGTTTTTGAAGAAGTGAATAAAATGTATAGAAGATAATTCCAGTATCAATGGAGTAAAAAGTGGAAGCATATTTGAAGAGAAAGTGGAGGAGGAAAGTCTGAATGAGTGAATGGAGGGAGACTTGGAGGTATATGGAGGGAAAAAAAATATGGCTGAAATATCTGAGGAAATCTTGAGAAGGAAATGCTACTCTGGGTGGAATGAAAATCTGAATGAAAAATAGGAGAGAAAGGAAGGAAGGATAAAGAGGATTGAGAGGAGGAAGGAAAGGATCAGTGGTGTGTATTTTTCCCTAATGAAGATGAGGTAATGAGGATGATGGTGAGTATTGTGTCTGTGTTATATTGTGTTGCAGGTGTGATGCTCTCTCTCTCTCTCTCTCTCTCTCTCTCTCTCTCTCTCTCTCTCTCTCTCTCTCTCTCTCTCTCTCTCTCTCTCTCTCTCTCTTTCGGTGGTATGTGTGTGTCAATGGGACAGAATAGAAAGCAACACACACACACACACACACACACACACACACACACACACACACACACACACATACACACACACACACACACACACACACACACACACACACACACACACACACACACACACACACACACACTAAATGAAACCGATGCATATTTTTGTCAAGAGTTTAATACAAGATATTACAGAGATTTTACAAAACACACACGCGCGCACACACACACACACACACACACACACACACACACACACACACACACACACACACACACACACACACACAGTAAAAGAGACGCGCAGTAAAAGAGACACGCAGACAAATAAATATATAGATAAATAACATATATATATATATATATATATATATATATATATATATATATATATATATATATATATATAACATATACTTATATATATATATATATATATATATATATATATATATATATATATATATATATATATATATATATATATATATATAACATATACTTATATATATATATATATATATATATATATATATATATATATATATATATATATATATATATATATATATATATATACATATACTTATATATATATATATATATATATATATATATATATATATATATATATATATATATATATATATAACATATACTTATATATATATATATATATATATATATATATATATATATATATATATATATATAAATATATATAACATATACTTATATATATATATATATATATATATATATATATATATATATATATATATATATATATATATATATATATTATATATATATATATATATATATATTTAAAAGTACCAAATGAGACTTAACTAATTTAAACATTCATACATTCAAAACACGTGAATTTCGTGCTGAAAACATGTTATGGAAACACTTCCAAAAAATCACCAAAGCTATATAGTCAACCTGTTCGTCATAAAAAGTAAAAAAAGAAAAAATAATCACCACGGAGAACTTTCCCTCGTGATTCACTGTTCACTTTTCCTTCTAATTTCCCAAATAAACACTTAATGAAATACTCATGAACCTTCTTTTATACCTAGAACCTCTCAAACACACACACACACACACACACACACACACACACACACACACACACACACACACACACACACACACACACACACATGCACGCCGGTCAGTTCAGATCAGTCATGTTATTTAGTAGAAATGAAATTTATTATGTTAGTTAATTATCCAATCAATCAACTTATTAATATTTACGCGAGGGATTTATGCAAATGTAATTATATGGTATATGTCGCCAATGAATTGTAAAGTTAAGTGATGAATTGAGTGTACGTGGGACAGAGGTCAGTTGTGGATGTGGGCGGATTGTCACGGGTGGATGAGGGTGGATTGTGCAGCTGCGGACACATGCGGGTGGATGGGCGTGGATGTGGTTATAAATAGTGACTTTTATGACTATACTATTGGTGGAAATGATGGTGATGCTGTTGATTGCAATGATGATGATGACACTTGGTGGTGGCGGCGGCTGGGCTGTGGTTTGTGGTGGTGTGTGACGTCAGAGCAGTGTGTGTGGGAACCCTGGTGATGTATGGTGGTGAAGATTATGGTGTTGGTGAGTGGCAGAGGAGGAGAGGCCGGCAATAATATGGTGATGGAGGTGGTGGCAGCAATAACAGGAGGAGGAGGAGGAGGAGGAGGAGGGAAGGCAGGGTAGCATTACTAGTAGTAGCTGTGGTGGCGGTGGTGGTGGCGGCGCAGCGATAATGGATGTATTGTCAATCAAATCGAGCCCCGCAATGGGTCTTTAAATAATGGACCGCACCGACTGAATTATACACAAAGGTAAGTGCTTTGGTATGTTGCCGGCCGGTCCTCGCCCTCGCCGCTACGGATACGACAGAGACGCAATTATTTCCGTTTCCGACCCATACCTGTCGCGGGTACTTGGTGAAGAACGAAAAATATATATGGCGTGGTTGTTTTTTTTTGCTTTCACGAATCAGTGCTGGTCATTTAGTGTTAGGAACGTGCAGGTCTGTGCAGGTGTGTGCAGGTGTGCGTCCTTCAGGGGCTTTGTTAAGTACGTGGACAGTGGACCTTTATCCCCTGGACGGTACTTTACAATACGTGATGCACTTACGAATGTTCCACTTACGACTTGTCCACTTACGAACGTTCTACTGCACCTGAACATAACGATAAACCACTCATATATAACATTTTTCACCTGATACCCATTCTATTCCTCATTGGAGCCTCTTCCCTTGCCTTGTCATCGGTCCTACGAGACTGACCTCAAGTGCGTCTCAGCTGGCGTTGGGTGAAGCTTCCCGTCTGTTATTGGCTCGTGGGTCACCTTACACAGTCTTCTACTTGATCCGTCTTGCCCGACAGCTGTGCCCGAGGGAGAGGTGGAAGGGGGGGCGGCGTTCCCTTCAGGTGGTGTCCCCGTGTGCGTGACGATATCAGGAGGAGGCGGAGGTGACGATGATGACGACGACACGCGGAAGTTGTCATCAGTATTAATAATCGAGGCTGATTTATGAAACGTATTGATTGGTAAGTTATTAGAGACTGGGAAATTGCCTTAGAGACATGTTGTCCATCATGATTTAATTAGATGATATTTTGGTAATTAGAATTTGAAGGGAGGCGAGCGGCTGATTGATTGGGTGGCAGGCCTGACAGTCACAAAGGAGGCCGTTTATCACTGGATGTTGCGTTGGCGGCCTTGACACTTCACGAAAAGAGGCAGATAGACGTATTTTTTTTATTTCCCATCTCTCTCACTCTCTCTCTCTCTATCTATCTATCTAGTTATCTATCTATCTATCTCGTAAAACTTGCCTTGGAGGAACAGGCTTCAAATATTAATCAACATTATTATTTTTTTCCCAATGTTGTTATTAGGATCGTGTGTGTGTGTGTGTGTGTGTGTGTGTGTGTGTGTGTGTGTGTGTGTGTGTGTGTGTGTGTGTGTGTGTGTGGTAGTGTGTGTCCAGTGGGTGTGAAGGAGTCGAGGGGGAAACAAAGCAATATTAATGTGTCGTTGTATAAGGTTTCGTCGTTGAGCGCCGTACCAGTGATGTGATCGGGCGCGGTGCAAAGGTCTGCCCCAACCACCTACCTTGCCTTGCCTTGCCTTGCCTTGCCTTGCCTTGCCTTGCCTTGCCTTGCCGTGCCGCCCAACGAAACCTGTAGTCGTTGATTGCACGATAAAGGAGTTGACTGGACGGTGATTGGACGGTAAAATGGCATCCGTGGCGTTCGTTATACGTAGACGAATATCTGAGGTGGAAGGAGTCCTTACGATGTGACCTTAATTGGACGGAAACCCGACACACCTGAGCCTCACGTTGACTGGCTGGCTGGTTTACCGCCCACACCTGCGGTTCTCTAGCGGCTTTGTCTGGTTTACTAGCGGCGTCTATGGTGGTAGAGTGCGGTGTTCTTTCCGGGAGACAACCAAGAGGGGGAGTGAGACGCTCCTCTCCTCGTCCTGTTCCAGCGTCACAGGTGCTGTTGCGCGTTTTGAAGTAGTTTGAGAATAATAAATGTTTTGAATCATCTGTGTCTGCTTGGATTTTCATTTATTTTGTTCGCATCTCGTGTGTGGATATCTTTTGGTTTATGTAATGCCTCAACTGCATGGTTTTAGAGGTTTTTAGTGAAGCCTTGACGGGGTGGTTGGAGTGGGTGCGTCGCTTACATCAGGCAGTGAGTGGCGGCGGAGGTGACGGCGTGTTAGCCTTGCCGAAGTGTTTGTGGCAGCGGGCGATATTGACGGGCGGGAGAAGTAGTCACCCACCCACAGCCCGACGTGTTATTGGCTCACTCTAGGGACGACCAACACGCTCTCACAGATTATTGTTTCCACGTATTGGAGGGGAAGGTTTTTTCTTTTTTGCTAAAGAGAGTGCGATGAATTACGTAAAGTGAAAGGTATTGTGATCAAGGGAAACACAGGTATGATGGGAAATGTGTGTGTGTGTGTGTGTGTGTGTGTGTGTGTGTGTGTGTGTGTGTGTGTGTGTGTGTGTGTGTGTGTGTGTGTGTGTGTGTGTGTGCACCGTTACTTTCCTGCATGAGGAAATACGTGAAACTCCCTTAGGCTAGAGGAAACCAAATAAAAACGTTAAAAAAATGACTCTCCATGCAGGGGAAGGAGGCCGCGTGCCGTGGAAGGCCTCGTCACCTGAAGGGGGGTGGAGATGCTGCTGCTGCTGATGATGATGATAATGCCCTTAATAGAGTGACGCAGCGCTGGGTACGATCACTCCACGCTTTTATTCAGATTCACCCAAAAGTTGCGCTAGATTCATGTATTCAGCATTTGCCTCCTGACTCCATACATATGTGAGTGTCTAATGTGTTTTGAGAGCGTGAGCTTCGCCGCTCCGTCCTTCCCTCCACTTGTCATCGATTAGCCCCAGACGGCAGCCAGACCCACCAGCAGCTACACAACACCTCCACCGGTCGCCAGGGAAGTAAAAAGCAAATACCAGCTAAAAGATCAGCAAATAGCCGTGATGGGCGGAGGCAGCCCCGCGCGGCCTTACACCGACTCCGTTACAGCCGCCACCCGCTCCTCCCCTCCCCCTTTGATCCCATAGAGGATTTCCGACACTCCGTCCCCCGTCCTTGCGTGAGGCGGGGCGTCGCGGTGCTGCAGCGTGTCACCATCAATATTTATGAATGCCTAAGGAGAGTATGATGGAAAATGTTTAGGGTAAAGCAGCTGCTGTGATGGAAACTGTTGATTAATATGATCGATCGTGTTTCTCACTACAATGGCGACGCTAAAGAGAAGGTCGTGTTGACGTGAGCCTTGCCGACGACCCTGACTCCCGGGGTCATGCCTGCTCTGGAAACGCACTGCCCCGACCCTCACCTTTCACCTCCTCCTCATCCCTCAGAGGCGCGGCTTCACTAGGTTCCTTCCCAGAATCCTTAAGAGTACGAGACATAAATCCTCTTGTAAAGTGTGTAGTAGGATGAGGCGCCAAGTAAAGGATACACACAGATATTTCTTAATTTAATAAAGTCTTATTCACACCTATACATATTCGTTCATCCCGGAATTATGAATGTGCTGAATAATTTCGCTTTCAACTAAATCTGTCAAGTTGATAATGGCGTTTCATGTGAAGGCACGAGAGGTAAGCGCACGGAAGCAGCAGCAGCAGCAGCAGCAGCAGCAGCAGCAGCAGCAGCAGCAGCAGGTAAAGCATCAGAGTAGCGCACAGTGAGGGACAGAGGCACGAGAGTGAGTCAAGTCAGTCGCTATTTCTTCATCAACCGTTTCTCTCACATTCCCGTAAACAGATCCGCCGCCACACCCCGGCAGCCGCATCTTCTTAATCACACAAACACACACACACACAAACACACTTCAACACATTATTTCTTTCCCGGGTCTGCGATATTATCCATTAGCGGGTCCATTATCCCCCTCCTCCCGCCCCATTTCTCTTGATCCCTCAGCATATTATTCCCCATCTACACCTCTAATGGGTCCTCGCCTCTTCCTCCTGCAACGCCTTCTGCGGGTTGCAAGTGGCGCGATAGTAGCAATTATGGTGTTGGTCGGCAGCTGGGGGAGGCAGGAGGCCCTCAGCTGGGGAGGCGGCGGCATTAGGCCTAGGGTGAGGCGAGTCTTCACCAGCGTGAGCATTAACCGAGCGCCAGGAGGCCGAACGAGGGAATGGAAGGAAAGGAGAGAGGCCGAGGGGGGCTGGGAGAGGGAATGAGAGGTGGGATGGGAGAATGGTGTGCGGCTAGAGTAAGATCATGCGGCGTGGGGGGTGAGGAAGGGCCAGAGGGAGGGAGGGGCCGGATCTGGGTACCGGGGTGGGTTTATTTAGATAGAATTAGGGACGAGGGAGCTGGATATTGGGGTGAGTCGGGGTGTCGGGGTGTCGGGGTGTCGGGGAGGGATAGCAGCGGGGTGAGGGAACAGCCAGCCGTGACTCCCGTGGACACAGAAACGTTACCGCGGAGAATCAACACGCCGCTTAAATGTGTTCTAACTCCACTCTCTCACGTTCCTGCCGCGTTAACAACCTTCAACTACGTAATTAACACTTGATCCGAAAGGTGACTTAAGAAAACCATTATCAACACGTGCAAATCTCACTTATGCACGCTATGATTACCTTTACCTTTACGCATCAATGATAAATGTAAAAATCTCAGTCACTCCACACAATTTTCATGACGTGGAGGGGACGAGGAAGGAGGATCAACACGTCTCTACATGTAAACACTAACTTCAACACACTTATTAAAACATTACCGCGTGTGAATCCCTACAGATGGCGTGCTGCGTAAGGCCGCCTTGCTAATGTATCAAATATTATCCTGCTTCGATGCTCTTTTGTTTTAGCTTACTCACGTTTTTTTTCTCTCTTTTTTTTATGTTTCAGGTAAGAGTCTTCTGGTGCATGAAGGACTCGCTTTCAACCCTGAGAAAGAGAGTCACGCCTCCTCCTCCTCCTCCTCCTCCTCCTCCTCCTCCTCCTCCTCCTCCTCCATCAGTCAACCGTGATCACGAGGCGGCCGACTCACCCTCACACCGGTAAGCTGATGCCTTTTATATTTTTTTTTCCTTCTCTTATTCATTATTTATGTATTGGCTAATTTCCATTCGTTATTTGATTATGTATGAGTAGATATGAAAGGTTGTTCTCTCTCTCTCTCTCTCTCTCTCTCTCTCTCTCTCTCTCTCTCTCTCTCTCTCTCTCTCTCTCTCGCTCTCGCTCTCGCTCTCGCCTTGTCTCGCCTTGCCTTGAGATCACCGCCACATACTCTTTGATGGGAATCGATACCTTCACACGACTTAGCAAACTTAAAAAGCTCCATCTCTCTATCCCTTCCCTCTCACTCCCTACCCAAACCTTCCCTTTTCCAACCTTCCCCCTACTCAACACCCCCCACCGAATTCTCTCTCCCTCTTACCCCTCCCTCCCTGCTTTCCTCTCCTTCCATCCCTAAGCCCCCTCGCCTCCCTTCTCCTCCTCCTCCTCCTCCCCCAAGACTCCATTAGCTAATGTTGCCGACAGACTTTCAGCCGGTCGATTCCTGATTAAGTAACGAACTAGTGGACACCATGGGGGCTCCGGCAAAACAGGGTATTCCAATTATCGGCTTTAGTTACGTTTGCAGCAGTGGGAGGGAGAGAGGAAGGCGGGAGGGAGAGAAAAAAAGGAGATAAAGTAAGGGAGAGAGAAAGAGAGAGAGAGACATAAGGGTAAAGTAGAAGTGTAGGGTGTTAGAATGAGGAATATACAAAAGGGAAGACGTAAAAAATTGGTGAGTAGCTGAGTGGGTGAATGAAAGAGAGAGAGGGAGAGGGAGGGGAAGGGGAAGGACAGGAGTGTGATAGAGTGAGTGAGAGAGTGAGGGAGAGGCATGAAAATAAAGTAGGGGTGAAGGGGTGAAGGGTGTCAGAATGAAGAGTATACAGAAGGGAACACATACAGACACACACAAAAAAAAGAAGTATAAATAGAGTCCCTGAGCGAATCAATAAAAGTAACAATAGAAGTAATAAAGAGCTATACCAAAGAGCAAAGTGTTTAAGCTTGAGAGACAACCTGGAAAATTGAACTAAAAGGAACGAGGGAGAAGTAAAGTTAGGTAAAAAAAAAGAAAAAGAAAGAGTGAGTGAAAGAGAGAGAGAAAGAGAAAGAGAAAGAGAGAGAGAGAGAGAGAGGGAAGGTAAGCGTAGCACCTGGCGAGGCAATGCAGGTTACTTGAGAAACCTTCAAGGAATGTCATCAAAGTGGAGGTGGAATTGCACTTTGAAATGGAACTAAAATCGACCTACAGTTAAGTCTGCAAGTGTAATTAGAACGTTCTTGCTCGTAAGTGTGTGTGTGTGTGTGTGTGTGTGTGTGTGTGTGTGTGTGTGTGTGTGTGTGTGTGTGTGTGTGTGTGTGTGTTTCTTCAACACACACACACACACACACACACACACACACACACACACACACACACACACACACACACACACGCTATACACTCTTAATTAATCGGAATTACACTTTCTATTCAATTGACTTCCTGTGTTGCACCTTCACTCTCCTCCCTCGTCTCCCTTCCTCGTCTCCCTTCCTCCTCCTTCTCCTCCTCCTCCTCCTCCTCCTCCTCCTCCTCCTCCTCCTCCTCCTCCTCCTCCTCCTTCTCCTCCTCCTCCTCCTCCTCCTTCCCCTCTACACCCTCCCCGCTTCTTATCATTCTCGATCTCCGCCTAATACACCACCTTTGAAAACTTTCCCTCTTCCCCTCTTCCCCTCATCTTCCTTCCCCTCACAACCTGAAGCGTCACTTGAATTGCTATACATTCACATCAACTAACATGAGTCACCTTCAGCGTCACTTTCCTCACCTCTTCCCCGTCACCTTCACCCTTGCACGCCCGCCCGTCTATTTGTCTCCTCTGTTTCCCCTTGTTTCCTCAGATCGTTTAGCAGGTGCTCCTCTTCCTCCTTTGATTTTTTTTCCAAGAGGAGGAGGAGGAGGGGGAGGAGGAGGAGGCGGCGGCTTTCTTCCCTCTTTATTTTCATCGCTATATCCTGAATGTATCTTTCTACTTCCCTCCATACCTGCTACTCCCCTCCTCTCCCCTCTCCGTACCTCCCCTTTTACCTCCGCGTCCCCCTCCCTCCCTCTCTACCTACCTACCTACCTACCTCTTGTGTTGTCAGTGTCGATCTGCCTTGAAAATGTTAACGAGATGTGAAATAGCGCATCAAAGCCACCTTGTTTGTCTCAATATAGGCAAGGGAGGCTGAGGGAGCTTGGCGTCTACTCGATGTGAGAGGAAAGGTAGCGAGGGGAAGGGATGATAGGGTGGAGGAGCGAGGGAATGGAATGGTGATGGGGAGGTGGTATAGTGTGTGGTTAAGGAGTAAGAGGTGGAAAGGTTAAAAATATGGATTGGTAAGGGAGAAGAGAGTAAGTGGTGAGAGGTAGAGACAAAGGGTGGTGGTGGTGGTGGTGGTGGTGGTGGTGGTGGTGGTGGTGGTGGTGGTGGTGGTGGCGGCGATGGTGGTGGTGTAGATGGTGTAATAGTGCCAGAAAAATAAAGGACGATTCTGCGACTTTCCTTAAGCGAACACAACACAGTAATTGGAACGACAAAGGAGGTGATGGTTTGAAAAGTGGATTGAGTTGAACGTTCTTCGAGTGGCGCCAATTGAACGTAATTGAACGTGTCTTGCATTACCTTAGAGACGATGCAATTCAAGAAGGATTTTGATAGAGAGAATTGCAAGTTATTAGAGTTTGTTGGTGTTTGTTTTCAGTGATCAAATTGAAGTCAGATAAGGGGAAACAGGAGTGTGTGCGTGTGTGTGTGTGTGTGTGTGTGTACGTGTGTGTCTGTGTGTGTAGGTAATGATGCATGTGTACGTTCCCGTGTTGCTTGTGTGTGCGTCAAACGATTTAGTGTTTCTTAACCCGATTGGGGGGATGTATTGCAGGCGATTGCAGGATTGGTTGGAGGCGGTCAGCTTACAGCCAATAGCGTTACGAGGATTGCCTAAGCTTATCCATGTGAGTTAAAATCGGACTCTGGATTAAATATATGTATGCTGGTTTTACGAGCGAGAACCACTGAGAGAAAAAAAAAAAGAGAGAAAAAAAAACCGAAATAATAATAAGTAATATTCAGGACCTATTATTTTTTCTTCATACAGGTAAATTATCGTCTCTGATATCGAACGGTTATGTAATAGGTAAAAATTATCCGGCCGGTTGCAGGTAATCGCATTAAAGTGGTCAAAATAACCGAATTACCTCGACCTAATCCCTCACCGGTTAATTTAGGCACGTCTACATCGGATAAGAAGCGGCCATTAATCATACCGGCCGCATTTACTGCTCGACTGCATATAGCGTGACCTGGATATAAGGACCCTCCCCTCCCCTCCCTTCCTCTCCCCTCCCTTAACTTACCCTCCCCTCCTCCCCTTCTTTTTCTATTCCTCTCCCCTCTGGCTTCTTTCATCCTTTTTTCCACCTTCCTATCCCTCTATTTCCAGGTAAGATCTCTCGCTTCCCCTCATTTTCCCCTCTTTTTGCTCTCTCTACCTCCCTGTTGTACCGGAGTCAACCTAACCTAACCTAACCTAACTTAATCGTAACTTAACCTAACCTAACCTAACCTAACCTAACTTAACCTAACCTAACTTAACCTAAACCTCAAAAAGATAATTTCCATCGACACTATATTCACTAGAGATCAAAATAAGAGGACGTTTCAAAGTCTTAGTTGCATGAAACAACAGAGTCAAATTTGGAGAGGAGCGAGAGAGAAAAAGTGAGGGGAGGAGGGAGGGAATGGAGGGAATGGAGGGAGGGAGGAAGGTTAGAGGCTGCCTAAGAGGTAATGTTGGCTGCCTTGGCCTCTCAGACTGTTATTAATGGAAGGTTAGGTAACGATGGTCTGTCTTTCCTCAACTATCCAGCTTGGTTGAGTGTGTCTTTAAGGCCATTGGGTGATTAGCTGTTAATAATGAGAGAGAGAGAGAGAGAGAGAGAGAGAGAGAGAGAGAGAGAGAGGAGAGAGAGAGAGAGAGAGAGAGAGAGAGAGAGAGAGAGAAAGAGAGAGTGAGATCCATCAAGTATATGCATACATAATCATAAGTTAAATCACCGACCCCCAAAAAATAGATAGATAGACAAAATATAGCCAATAAAAAATAAAAAGCTTATGATTTATTTCCTGAGAATAATGACCAACAGAACAACACACACACACGCACACACACGCATACACACACGCATCTACCAACCATCTCAGCATTAACTCCTGCAGAAGGGCGGGAGGGAGGGAGGGAGGGCGAGTGAGTGAGAGGAGGCAGAAGGAAGCTAAGTAGGATGTGTGTGGGTTAAGATATGTTATCAAACCAAGGATCCATCTTTCACTGGGGTGGGAGGGGGAGGGAGGAGAGGGGGGGTAGGAGAGGGATGATTTAAATTGCAATGCATGAACAGGTCCTCCTCGGAACACGTTTGAGTCGGTCTTCAGCCTCATTAACCCATTATTACTTTCTACTGATGGAGGTGGTGTAGAAGGCACCAAGAGGAACACGAATTAAGATGAAAAATAAGATGGAATTAGACCCAACAGCACTCTAGAAAGGGAGGGAGAGAGGAGAAAGAAGGAGGGAGGAGAAGGAAGACATCTGGGGAGTAAGAACTAAAACCAGGGAGTGACTGAAGGAGTAGATGAAGGAGTGGGTGAAGAAGATACAAGAAAAACCAATACAAATACGTAAAATAAGGCAAAGGAGGGATCTTCCAGCACTCATAATCGTTAGTGAGGAAGTGAGTGAAGGAGGCAGAAGGCGGTACGCGGAGAAGGAGGAGGTGGAGGAGGAGGAGGAGGAGGAGGAGGAGGAGGAGGAGGAGGAGGAGGAGGAGGAAGCAACCCATCCCCATCAACTTTCCTCTCGCGGTTGGAGGAGTGATGAGACGCTGGGGAGTTTGTTGTTGTAATGTGTTTCTGATTGGATTGTTTGGGTTCTGATGGCAGCCGCAGGAAAGGTGTTTGTTTGTTCTTGTTGGAGTCGATATATGCAGCAAACAGCGGGGAGCACAGAACCACTGGGAACCTTTCAAGGGGGACTTAAGAACTGTTGTGATATAGGTTCTAGCGCTGTTTATCCGCCTCTAAGAGCGTTGATATTTATCGGTTTGCTACCTATCCC
>JAXIVD010002819.1:0-45000 GCA_036785275.1 Cancer borealis
GGGATGACAGCGGGATATAGCTGCCATATCTGTAAGCACTTATAGGCATGGCTTACAGGTACGGCAGCTATTAGAATTGCTTGGAAAGGAAGAAATACTGTTTTTCTTTTTATTATAATGCTTGGAAATGAAGAACACCAGATCAGAATAGCCACTGTGTTTAGATAGAAAGTTTATTACTCCTTTTAATCATCAATTTATTACTGTTTTATCAATTCATTACTTGTCCTTTTTATTAGAATTGCTTGGAAATGAAGAAAACCACATCAGAACCGCCACAGTATTTGGCTTTCAAACTCCCAAGAAGAGACTAAGCATGTTGGAGAAAGCCGGATCAGCCAGTAAGACAGGCAGCTCACCAAGGACACCCCACACACCCAACTCAACCCTCAAACAATACCCCGGCACACCAAGAACTCCAAGGACTCCAAGAACTCCAAACTCTGCCTTGAAAAGTGAGTGAATAATTGTGTGTTAATTGAGTCTAATGAGGTCTAACGGCCATATGTTACAACAAATATAGAGTATATTTTAGGCCTTATAGTCAATTCATTATCTTAAAAAGTAATCAAAGCCCTACATTTTGTGAAATAGTATTGGAAAAAATTCCAATACTATTTTTTAGTCTGCTATTGTAATTATAATGTTTTGCATTGCCTATAAAATGATGTCTTCAATATTATGTGTATATTATGAATATAAGAGTGATTTATAGTATTTTATTTTGATTTTATTTTGTTGTCTATGTATTTATTAATATATTTACAGATGGTGATTTATGATAATAATAATAATAATAATGTTCAATAACATACAATTAACACAAGACCATTCACTCATTGTGTTGATGTAAATGATTTAATAATATTTTATTTAGTTTGATTTTGTCTTCTTTGTATAGTGTATTTACAGAAGCTGCCTTGTGTAGGTCACCTTTAGGCCTTTTGCATCCTCCTTATTTTCTCATGTTCTTATGTTCTTATGTTCTTTACAGCTTCCTTGAGAACACCAAAAAGTGCTAGGAGGTTATCTGAGGTTCCTGCTGATGCTCCGACTCCTTACACCTTCAGGAAAAGAGTTAAACAACGTATGTTTAGCTTAACTAACTACTACTACTACTATTTAATGCATAGATTAATATATTATAAGAGAGAGAGAGAGATTTTTGCATTAAATTTAATATCCTTTCAATCCCTCTTGGAATAACAAAGAGACATCAGCTGATAGGAAAATAGACAGACAGACAGACAAATAAATAGATAGATAGATAGATATACAGACAGACAAATAAATAGATAGATAGATATAGAGACAGACAGATATAGATAGATAAATATAGAGACAAAACTTCGTGTTTGTTGTGAGTGTTTATTATTTATCCTGGCACTGTAATCCCTGTGGTAAAAGTGACAGAGTGAGTGGTCTGGGAAGGCCCTCCTCTCTATATACTTCTATTAAGACAAGGCACAGAGAGAGGGGAAAAGGAGAGTAATATATTCTACTATTAGTATTATTTGTTTGTATAATGTCACAATGAGTTCATAAAAATTCATATCGAAAAAAAAAAAAATGCATAATAATTTCTATCTTCACCTCCTTTTACATCTCACTGGATAATTACTCTTAATATAATTACCTTCTTAGCCCTAAAAAGTTAATTACAATGATGATTTAATGAGTGAAATTGTAATTAATTAATTATTATTAAACCCTTACTCTACACAGGCATTACACAGATGGTTTGTGACGAGATCGGCTTCTCCGACGATGAAGATTCAGACTTCAAAGTTACTTCAAGTGAAAGTGAATCCAATGAAGATGATGAAGATGATAATAATAATGATTCGGAAGAAGGAGAGTTTGGAGAATCTTTTTTTCAAACTCCGAGCAAAACCCCCAAAAGACGGCTGGGCCACTTGACACTTAACAATAAACCTGGCACTCCTCAGACCCCTAAAACCCCGGCCAGAACCTCAAGAAGGGTGGCTAAGATCAAAGATGTTAATATGGTATGTATGTTCATATGATTTTTTTTTAATTTATTTATTTTTTATATACATTAAAGGGTAGTGGCCAAGGAACAACCAAAATACATTGATAAAATATATGTTATGGTATGGGGTGGTATACTTTATAAAAAAAAAGTTCTGGTTTTATTTATTTGTATGATTTTTTCACATTTTTTTTTGGAAATGAATAAGATGTGGCATTTTAGTTTCAGATCTTGAATTATGTGTGTCTGTGTGTGTGTGTGTGTGCGTGTGTGTGTAACTATTCTATCTCTATAGTTTCTGATGCCATCTCTTTTAGTTTGAATAATGTGTTAAAATTGTACAGTTATGTTAAAAATATTCTTCCAAGTCTATTTAAAAAGAAAAAATATTTAACCTTCCAAATCTATTTTTCCAATTATATTCCTTCTTCCTCCCCTAAGGTTGTCAACTCTGAGGATTATTTCATAGCGAACGGAAAGTCTAAAAAAATCACCACCTCTGACCACACGCTGAGTCATCTTAAGACCTCCAGACTGTCAGCAGACGTCATGCAGTCAGCACTGTCAGCCGTGGCACCGTCCCACCCCGAGGAAAGGCTGACACTGACGCAGGAACACATGGCATTATTCCCGCGCTGGATGACATTCTTGTGGTGGGTTCATTAGGGTCTAATTAGGTGTGTAAGTAATTTCATACCCAAGTTGTAATATTCAGAGAAAATATTGTAGAAAGTATAAAAAAAAAAAATATATAAATGAAAGTGATTTATACTCAAGTCATATCATACTCAAGTCATATCATACTCAAGTCATATCATACTCAAGTCATTTCTGTCACACACCATTTAGTGATCACAACTTTTTATGCACTAACTCATTTATATATAATTCTCTCTCTCTCTCTCTCTCTCTCTCTCTCTCTCTCTCTCTCTCTCTCTCTCTCTCTCTCTCTCTCTCTCTCTCTCTCTCTCTCTCTCTCTCTCTCTCTCTCTCTCTCTCTCTCTCTCTTATATGAATTTATATATGTTTTTTTAATTTTCTTCCAGCGAGGGATTCAGTTTGTTCTTATATGGTCTTGGAAGTAAAAAACATCTGCTCTCCAGTTTTCAAGAAGAATATTTGACAGATTATGACCATGTTGTTGTCAATGGATTCTTCCCTTCACTCTCTATTAAAAGTGTAAGTATTTGTATTCTTAGTTGTTTTTTTATATATTGAATACCGTAGTTTTTTTTTATTTTATTTGTTTATTTATGTTTCCTACATTAAAAGGGTACTGGCTAAGGGAAAACAAAAATATATAGAAAAAAGAGTAAAATGTTTTCTAAGTCCTTTGTAATATGAATTTTAACAAGATTTCAAGTAATAATTTAGAACTTCAAAAACAAGATTAATTATTATTGCAACGATTAATTAAACCACATTGTCAGTCTGTCTATTAAAAGTGTAATGTATTCTTATTATTGTAATTTTTTTGTTTTATAAATACATCGTCTTGATAACTAATATCAGTTTAGTTCTTGAAGTATTTTAAGAAGTTATTATAAGAATGATTGAAAACAGAAGGTACACTAGTAATAATCATTTGTGTCAGAAATTATTAAATGATGTATGTGAAGCATAATATACTTTCTTTGATCATGACAATGGTAATAATTAACCTTTTTTTTACTACAGATTTTGAATACCATTACGGATGACATCATAGGTAACAGCGGTGGTTTTCGTGGCGTCCAAGAGCAAGTGGAATATATTAAGAGTATTTATTCAAGAGCTGCCGCTGACCCACTCTTTATAATCATTCACAACCTGGATGGACCCATGCTGAGAGCGGCCAAAACTCAGTCCTCGTTAGCAAGTCTCGCTGCCATCACCAATGTTCACCTACTAGCCTCATTGGACCACATTAATGCACCGCTAAGTAAGGTTATAGTAGTGGATTTTGATGTGTTTTTGTTACAAGTTGCAATTTTTTTTTTCTTTTTTTTTTTCTTTTCTCCATTATACAGGCAAACTATGATTTACAAATGAGTTACTTTCTTTGAAAACTCCTCCTCCTCCTCCTCCTCCTCCTCCTCCTCCTCCTCCTCCTCCTCCTCCTCCTCCTCCATTCATTGTACGTTCCTTCCATTATTAATATTTAGTTTTTTATGTTTTTTTTTTTTCAGTTTTAGTTTTTCTTGAACTCATTCCATTATTATTATTTTGTTTCTTATGTGTTTTATTTTATTTTATTTTATTTTTTTCCAGTTTTAGACAGCATAAAGATGAGACATTACAATGCACTTTGGATTGATGCCACAACCTTGGATCATTATACTGAAGAAACATCATTTGAAAACTCACTACTGTTACAACAATCTGGATCACTCACTCTCTCGTCTCTTATTCATGTGTTCAAGTGTGTATAGTTTCAAGTTTTTGTTATGATTTAATTTATTTTTTGATTGATTGATTTTTTTTTTACATTGAAAGGATACTGGCTAAGGGACAACAAAACACGTAAAAAAATACATATTACAGCAGTTAATGTATAAGTTGTTTTTAAGTAAGTTTTTTCTTATAAGCTTTTTGTGTTGGTACGTAGGTGGGATTTTTCAAAGTATTTAATGGGAAAAAATGCATCTTACACTCAACACTTACAACTCCATAAATTTAAGTGAAAACTTATGAATATATCAAACCAATATAAATGTAATAATAATGATTTCTTTCCAGGTCTTTAACTCCTAATGGTAAAGGAATATTCCTGCTTCTGGCCAAGTATCAAATAGACCAGAAGGATCAGTCTTCCTATATGGGTTAGTATTTGTATGATGATTTTATTTAACACTTCATCAATTTAAATGTATGTCTGTCTTTTTATCTCTTACCTGTGCCACTGGTAGGCTTAATGGAGGCCTTAGATGGTCAGCCTCAACCTGTTAGTAGCGTGGGTTAGATTTTTTTAAGTGATGCTTCATTTCTTACTGGTAGTCTCATGCTGCCAATGGAAGCTCCTCATTCATATAACTTCTTATTTATTTAATTTTTTTCCTCCCATTGTTTCACCTCCCTCTATATATGTAATAAATAAGTATACAACATTATTATCATTATTTTTTGTCTCACAACTTCAGGAATGTCGTTTGTGGATCTACGTCAGCGTTGTTGGGAGAAGTTCCTGGTGAACTCGGACCTGAGTCTGCGCGCCCAACTCACTGAATTCAAGGACCACAAGCTTATCCGGTTCAAGAAAGGATTAGATGGTGCAGAGAGTATTATTATCCCTCTTAATGTTATAAAACTAAAGGATTTTATTGAAGAACAAGAAGAAATGTAATGTAATGACTGAAGAAATGGGGAATGAATCTCTAATTTATACTACTCTCTTGAGACAAAATTTATTGGACACAACTGAAGCTTAAAATCTGGAGCTTGAGTGATTAATATAAATTTTTATTCAATTTTATAAACCAAATGAGTTTTACCTAATCTATTTATATTTATACCAAGTTGACATTCCCATCTAACATACATACATACACACACTCACAGTCACATTCATATTCATATTTTTACCTCTTAAGGAAAAGGGATCAATTTTTTGTCTTGCACCACAAACTCCACTAATATAGCATGTCTAGTTTTAAATTTGGATTTTAATATTTTAGTAATAAACATATGTATTTTGTTATGAAGTTCTTTTACTACTTGGAATATTGTCACCAGAAAAAAACATTAAATGGTATTCTAGTCTAAGACAGTTATGAAAAAACTTGAAATGTTTATATAATATTTTGTATATATATTTTTCTATTTACCAGACTATTATCTCCCATGCACACACACACACACACACACACACACACACACACACACACACACACACACACACACACACACACACACACACACACACACACACACACACACACACACACACACACACACACACCCATGCACACATACACATACTCAACTCGTGACCTAAAGGTTGTGAGTTTGATTCAGACACGACAGCTTCTCGGTGAGAGGGGCAGCGCTCTCTCGTTAATCCTAGCAGAACAATGTGGTCTAAATGCCTAATTCAGATACTGTATACTTAGTTTCTGGAGACATACATGATTTATTTTATTTTCTACATTATTTTCTTGTCTGTGTTTTTGTAGGTACATTAGCTTATTAACTCACTCTCCTCTCTATCTAGCTATCTATCTATCTCTCTTTTTAAGTACATGTCTTGCTTTATATCCAAGTACAGTAAATCATAACAAAATAACATAAATTAACCCAAATAACAAAATATAATCAGTGGTGACGTATCAAAACTAAAAATCAAAAAGCGCGCGAAATGTTTAGCGCCCCTATTGTGATTTGCTAAACAAGAGCCAATCACAAAACAGGACTTAGTTATGGATGTTCCTGAGCCAATGAGAGGCCGCGTTATACCCGCTTTCGGCACCTGGCGTCCCCCCGACACAACCCAACATGGCGGAGGTGAAGTTTGATCAATTCTTGTTCATATACTAATAATACCTTTAATATATCAGGTGTGCATGTGTTTTTATAGCTTTAATAATAGTTTAGTCCCTGTTGGAGTGCGTGAAGGTGATGTTAATAGCGGGAAATAGCGGGAAGTTGGCGGGAAATAATAGTATAGCTTTGTTTACACTCCAAGTGGGGGGGGAAGGGCCTGTGTGACACGCTTACAAGAAATACTCTAATTAATGCTAGTTAGAACCATTATTAATGATACACTAATTGACCTACCAGTGCACGAACTACCCAACGACACGCCGGTAAGGTAATTATAAGGGCAGGGTAATTAGTGACCTGTAATGACCACTGTTACGGAGGTCAGGTCAATTTTGTCCTTATTTTCCTAATTTTGGTTTTAATATCACAATTAAACTCATTATAACACGGTGGTAAGGTAATTATAAGGACAGGGTAATTAGTGACCTGTAATTACTACTATTAAGGAGGTCAGGTTAATTTGGTCCAAAATTTTCCTTATCGTGGTAATTAAAAGGCGTGGAAGCCATAGAAGTTATTAGTGAAGTTAATTATGTGGTGTTTAGAAGAGTGACTTGTGTTTGGTTTGCGTTTTAAGGAAGGTTTAATTAAGTTCAATTAGATTAGGTTGTACTTATTATATTCTAGTATTATGTTATTATTATTATCACCATTATGTTCTTAGGTTCTAATCATTATGTTCCGTTATTGTTGTTATTATCATTATTATGCTCTGATTATGTTCTTATTATTATAATTATTATGTTCTTAGGTTCTAATCATTATGTTCCGTTATTGTTGTTATTGTTATTATTATTAGTATGTTCACATGTTCTAATTATTTTCTTGGGTTAATATTCGGTTCGTTAATCACTCGGTATCTGGTTTAATGGAAATTTAACCTCAGATACTTGTTCAAATCACCTGAAATAGTTATGCCGCTCAATTGCAGAACAAATACGATTTTTTTTTCTAGGTTACGTTAGGTTTAGTTAGGGTTGATTAAGGTAACAAATATTTACCATTTTCTTAAGGAGTTTTGTCCGATGGGTTAATCAATGGTAAAGTTTGTTAATTAAGGATTATTATGGTTTTGCTAAGTAAGTGTTATGGGTTAGTTAGGAAGTTAGTTTTAAGGGAGCGAAGGTTTAGTTAGGTTCACTTAGGTTCTAATTATTGTTATGGGGTAATGGCTAAGTTGTTAAGTATTATGGGTTAATTATGAGGGTAATTATTATTGTAGACCTAACTTTGATAATTTGTGATGTAATTGTGGTTGATAATGAATGATTTAATGTAACGGTGAAATGACTTTATTATAACAATAATTTCATCATGTTACACCAAGAGTCATTAATTATTAACTACAATACACAATTACATCACAAATTAATCAAAGTTAGGCATACACAAGTAAATTCTTTCCTATTTCAAGAGTGCAAGACATTTATTACAGATTTTCTGAATGATGTTTATACAGTACAATATATATGCAGTAGTATGCAAGGTGAAGGTAGGATCAGGTAACGATAGTATTACTTCTGCGTATTCCAGTTTTGGTCTGATCATTGTAGTTATAATGTTTCTCATGATATCTTTATCTAGGAAATGAAAAGCCATTCCTATATTCCTCAGCATCATGAAAGTGTCACTAAATATTCTATTTTTATGTTTCTCTGGTGATAAGTTGGGAAATTCTGGATATTAGGTCCATGTCACGTACAAACACGAAACTCACATATCATGTAGAAGACTCGGTAATCGTGCCGTAAACGTAAAAAAAATGAGGTGCCCGCTTCTAGTGTGGCTGTAATAGCACTCGAGAGTGTGACGAAATTCAACAGTTTCTAAGTCCAGCGAGCTGTGTGTGTGTGTGTGTGTGTGTGTGTGTGTGTGTGTGTGTGGTGTGTGTGTGTGGTGTGTGTGTGTGTGTGTGTGTATGTGTGTGTGTGTGTGTGTGTGTATGTGTATGTGTATGTGTGTGTGTGTGTGTTACCAAACCTCACTTTCAACCCCACAGCAAAAGGAAAGTACAGGAACTACTGGGAGTGAGAGTGAGTCGGGAGACGTAGGCGATGGGGAGTTTGAACCCACGGCGGAGATGCTTGTCGACGACTACGACGATGAGCGAACACTAGACGAGGAAGAGGACATGGAAGAAGGGCCCGACAGGGAAGAAGAAATTGATAATCTTGAAAAGGTGGGTTAGGTTAGGTTACTGTGCTTAGTTAGTGAAATTGTTGTACCCATTTGATTTTAATAGATTAGATTATACTGTATTCCAGGATTGGGTCCAAGTACAGGCAACTGTACCTAAGTCCAAGTCGAAGTACCTGGATATTTTTCAAGTACAAGTACAGCCACTTTGCTATGTACTTCAGTCCAAGTCCAAGTACATGTCATTGTACTTAAGTACAAGTACTTTGTGTGATACAAAAAGATTCCTGTCACAGATTGGTAAAGCAGGAAAGTTTGTAGTTTTTGTATATACACATTAGTGTGTACACTGTTAAAAAGTGGGATTTGATATATGAAGTAAGCGCGTACTGGTCCTGTCTAGACAGTGTTACCAATTGAGAAAATACAGCATAATTATGTTCCTTTATCCTATATTACACTACAATATAACACACAATGTACAAATTTACACAATAGTATCATGACAAAGTTCGTTAGAATCTATATACAGTATATAACTTTTGATTAAATACAATGTACTTGTTTGTACTTGAATGTAATTGGTATTTTTCAAGTACTTTGGGTCTAAGTACAAGTAACATTTTAAACTAAGTACATATACAAGTACATGAAACTCTTTACTTAAGTCCAAGTATAAGTACATGTACTTGTACCCAACCCTGCAAGTTATACTCAATTGATTTTAATGCAAAAGGTTATATTCCCATTAATGGAGTTTTAATTTATATTTAACAGGAACAAGACATGCCTATCGCCGAGTTATTAGCGATGTACGGAGGGTACCCGCCTGAAGAGGGGGAGGGGGGGGAGGGGGAGGAACAGACCAATGGGGAAGGAGAGGCCAACCAAGGGGAGAATGAGAATGAGAACAGCAATGAGGCTGTCATAGTGAATGAGGTGGAAGGGGAGAATGAGGTGGAGGAACAGGAGGAGCCTGAGGTTATATCTTCAACCTCTTCCACATCAGAAGATAATGTTAATAATCATGAAAAGGTATGTGGAATAATCATTGGTTTTGTTCATCTTATGTTGATTGTTGATTTTATACGGCTAATTATTACTATTACTATTTTCCACATCTCGTTTATATTTGTTTTTCTGCATTACTTGACATTTTGCTTTCTTTCTTTCTCTCTCTCTTAGGAAATAAAACCAGAAATCAAACCTGAGAGAAAGAGAAGAGAGAAGCCTTCAGAGTTAGCCCAACTATACACAGATATGGATACCAACGGTGATACTCAAACCTCAACCTTGTCCAGATCACTCAGATGTAAGTACACACACACACACTGGCACAGTCTCCCAAGGCCTATCATAGTTCACCAACATCAACCCTGGCTATATGTGGCACTGTGGCACGTTACCCAGAAGGTGATCCTGCTTCTTGGGTTGTTTCTGAAAGAAATGATCCGGGGTGGAGGAGGCCAAGGTGGCAGACACAAAGGTTATGTCTGGGGCAAGTCAATTGAAAAGGCCAGCTGACCTACACAAGGCAGCTCCTGTATAATCATGTATAATAATTCTTCTTTTCTCTATAGATATTCATTTTTTTTTATTACATTCAATGCTCTTTTCACACCATCCGTTCATCCATCGATTCATCCTAACCGATGATAATTTTTGATGCATGGAATGAGAAATTGATAGACACTGGCTCATCACACAAACTGAAATTTTTGCATCCATGTGAAAGGATTATATGACAAGTATTGGGTGTACTATATATATAAAATCCTGAATGCTCTCACACTAAATAAGAAGCATAAGCTAAAAAAAAGAAAGAATTGAAATAAAAATAAAATGATAATTAAACAATAGCTTAACACTGACCAATATTTACAAAACTCACCGAAAAAGTTATGTGAGAGAAAATAGAATGTAGATATATTTTTTTTTTTACATCTAACAAATAGCTTTCTTTTTCTCCTTACAGGTCACAAGCCTTTAGGAATCTTATCAACAGGAAGCTCTAGACAACAAAGTGAAGATGAGGAGGAGGAAGAAGGTGAATATTCAGGTGAAGAAGAAGATTGGCACAAAACTATAATGATTGGCTCCTCTTACCAAGCACAAGTTCCTGAAGGTTTGCAAGCATATGGTGCCACGCCTCCTTATGAAAATGAAGACAAACTATTATGGGAGCCGGGGAAACTAAGTCCAAAACAGGTAAAGGTAAAGAGGACACACTTAACCTTACCTTACCTAATCTAATCTAAATTAACCTAATCTAAGCTAACTTAACCTAACCTAATCTGACCTTGTGAAAACGAAGACAAATTATTATGGGAGCCGGGGAAACTAACGTATATTGCGGCCTATAAGTCAAGTTTTTAAGATAATTTTTTTATGGTCAAAACTAGGGGTCGACTTATAGGGTAGATATAAAATAGCAACCTTTAAATATATTTGCACCAGTGACATCAGGATACCGGAAAACTGCTACTGAACTTGGCCTAAGGGCTGTGTTTACACATGTTATTCTACTAAGACTTACGGTAAAAACCGGAAACTGCTACTCATGAGGACTGCAAATACTCCCAAAAGGAATATGTTAAAGGGTAATGTGAATATTTCATAGGCAAGGGACTCAGGGAGGCCAGATAGGACTCCTGGTTCGGGGAGATGGCCTCTTCCTCCGCCATGTTGTGCAGGGGACTGACACTCTGTAGTAGGTGAGGAACAACAACGTACCTACACAAATCTGTTTGAATTGTTTTATTTACTTTACTGTAGATAAAACTTAATTTACAACCCAGTACTTAGTGACTCAGGCCAACATTGGGCCAGGCTAAGTAATAGTTTAGGGGGGTCGACTTATCTGCAAGGTAAAACAAGGTACAACATTTTGGGGTCAAATTATAGAAGTCGACATGTGCCAGATCGACTTATAAGCCGCAATATACGGTAAGTCCAAAACAGGTAAAGGTAAAGAGGACAAACTTAACCTTACCTTATCTAACCTAATCTAACTTAACTTAACTTAACTTAATCTAAGCTAACTAACCTAACCTTGTGAAAGCGAAGACAAACTATTATGGGAGCCGGGGAAATTAAGTCCAAAATAGGTAATGGGGTGTAAAGAGGAAATATTAAAGTCAACATTTTCATCATAACTTTTTAAAAACTAAGGAATATCTGAACATCATTCCACTTCCATTCGTTATTATTGTTCCGTTCACAGGTTGAGGAATACCTACGAGCACTGAGTCACCCTCCGCCGGGCTCACAGGGTGTCACGGCCATTCCACTCGGGAAACACGTCAGGGATGATGAACAAGTAAGTGGAACAAGAGGAAGAGTAAAAAACAAGTGGAAGAGGAAGAGGACAGTTGACTTGGCTTTCTCTTACTACATATTACACTATATATTTTTTTAATTTATTTTGGTTTATCAATATTATAGTTTATCAGAATTATTCATAGAGATTATTCATTGAAATCTGTAGAAATAATGTTTATAATGAAAGTTTTATATTGCACTATAACAGTCCTTATATTTGCTACACCATAACCTAATCTTACCTAATTCTTTTCTCTCTTTCTCTCTCTCTCTCTCCAGGCATTGTATTTACTGCTCCAATGTGGGTATAACGTAGAGGAGGCCATACGGAGACACCGCATGAACCCCACACCACTGGCCTCCACCATGACACTGTGGTCCGAAGAGGAGTGTAGAAACTTTGAAAATGGTCTCAAAACTTACGGCAAAGACTTCCATCTCATACAGCAAAATAAAGTAAGGACGTGTGTGTGTGTGTTTGTGTTTGTGTTAGTAAATGTTTAAGATGGGATGTATATATATTTTTTCTCTTGCTCTCTCTCTCTCTCTCTCTCTCTCTCTCTCTCTCTCTCTCTCTCTCTCTCTCTCTCTCTCTCTCTCTCTCTCTCTCTCTCTGTATATATATTTATTAGTTTTTTCTTATTGTATATATATATATATATATATATATATATATATATTTTTTTTCCGTTAGGTTCGGACGAGATCGGTGGGTGAATTAGTCCAGTTTTATTACCTGTGGAAAAAGACGGAAAGACACGATCTGTTCGCGACCAAAACAAAAATTGAGAAGAAGAAATACAATGTCCACCCCGGCACTACGTAAGTCATTTGATTTTGTTACATTTAAACCTCAAAAAAGATATATAGAAAAATAATGATTAGATAACATTGAAGGAGATTATTTGAAAAATTATCTGTTTTATTTTATTGAATTTACACTGCAGAAGAGATATAAAAATAATACGTAACTCATTTGATTTTGTTACATTTAAACCTAAAAAAAAAAAGAAGAAATAATAATTAAATAATATTATTTGACAATTTATCCATTAAAAAAAATAATTACTAAGTCAAGGGAATATGCTTTATTTAGATGTAATTATTCTTAATTTTTAACATTTTAAATTCGATAGGTTTCAGATATTTTTTCACTCTAAAGTTACTGTTCTCATTATACTTGTCTATGTCATCTTGATTGATATATATTTTTTTATGAAGTGCTTAGAGGTATGGCAGTCGTACCGCGTTGTCATCCGCTATTCTTAAGGCCTGTGTCTTATTATTTATCTGGTAAAGCATCTTTCAAGTTATGTTAGGTTGATTATGTTACGTTAGGTACCGTTTGGTTCGGTTATATAAGCTTTTATTTACCAAAAGTTAAGCACGTGCCATATCTATAAGTGAGCATTATGAGGATACGGCTGCCGTACCTGTAAGCTGTGCCATATTTTTATTATTATTTCATAGTGGAAAATAAGAAGGAAACTTAACATAATATTGTTTAACATCATCACATTTTTTAACCTAAAATAACAATTTTATCAATAATTTTAAGGTTGACGCCAATGGTACAGCTTTATATGTGAGTGTAGTGATTATTTGTGGGTGTTGCAGTGACTACATGGACCGGTTCCTAGATGAGGGAGAGGGAGTCGGAGGTCCATCAACCTGGCGTGACAATCGTTCTTCCTCGCCAAGTCTCCATGCATTGCTATACGGGCGGCTGCCTCCAGGCAACACTGCAGCAGGAGGAGGAGGAGGAGGCGGTGGTGGTGGTGGTGGTGGTGGTGGTGGTGGTGTGATGGAGAGGTCATCCACACCGACGTCCATTGCTCAACCCGCCCAGCCTAACCCTGCCGTGGAAAGCACAGGGAACACGGTTATTAGGGAGAGTGAGGCACATGGTACTTACTCGGGACTCAATCAAATGGAAGACTTAGCTCGCCATTTAGATGCTGATTCTATCGAGTCCTTGGCTAAGATGGCCTCAACAAACACCTCCGTCTCAATAGCCAGGACTGGAAAAAGAAACGGTAGTCCTCATCCTATGGATGTAGATATTTCTATAGCACGTTCCTCTGTCTTGAACTCCCAGACACTTGGTGTAGAGGCAAAGACTGTAGCCATGGCTGAAACTGTGGCTCAGTGAACACTAATCTAACCTAACTTTACTTAAAGTAACCTAACCTAACTTTATCTTTCCTAACCTTACCTCACCTCACCTCCTAACCTATCCTATCCTAACCTTACCTTCCCTTGCCTAGCCTAACCTAACCTTACCTTACCTTACCTTACCTTCCCTAACCTAATCTAACCTTACCTTCCCTTCCCTAACCAGTGAAGACTAATTTGCCTTTTCTAATTGGTGTGAATAGTGTTGAGGTTGTGAAAAGTGCAAATATATGGTTATATTTGGGAAAGTTAACCATATAACCAAGAGGAGACTATAGATTTGCCTTCTATATCTAATCTATTGACAGTGGTTTGGAAGTTCTGTGAATTTCTTAAAGCGCGCTAAGAAGTTCTGTGAATTTCGAATAGCATGTGTGTGACACTGGATTCCTGTGAACTAAGTGGTACAACATTGAACCATTGTGTCAAATAGTAGTGGGAGTTGTTAAGGGAAGGAGTGGTAGTGTGTGTATGTATGTAGGTATGTGTGTGTGTATATAGAAAGAAAATACAAAACTGATTTACACAGATCAATTATCTAAATATATAAGTGAATGATGATGATGCAGTGATGCTTATCTTAAACATTGAAAGTGACATTATTGCAAGAAAATGTGAAAAATGTGAAAGAATTTTAGTATGTGGGAAAAAGTGAGAAAATTAAAGTTTGTGGAAAATGTGAAAAAATTTAAGTATGAATATTTTTATTCAACTCTGTGGGTCCCCAATGTTGGGTAATCAAGAAAAAAGAACACAAGTTATTTTTAATAGCAGCTGCCTATTAGCTAATTTAATTAAGTTACTGAGTTTTAAATTGTGGATAATGGTGCACCTCGGCCTTTATTTGTTGTTATATCATTATTTAAAAGGAACAATTTAAAAATGGTTTTGATTCTTCTCTAAAATCACCTTTGTGTTTTTCTGAAGACAATGGATACAGTTTATATAATAATAATAAGTACATAATTACCACTAGGCGATGAGAACCTTGTGTGTGTGTGTTTGTACGTTGGTTTGATTAAGTTTTAGTCAAAGCTTTAAAATCATGAACCAAACTTTGCTGATACCTTACCGTACCTCTATCTAATATATAGTTTTTATAATGGTATTGTTGTTGATTTTACAATGACTTCTCCAGATTTCTCAGCCAGTTAATTGACAATGATTAAAGTAAAATCATGTGCATATTAATGATTTAATTCATTTGAGCGACGTAGTATAGTATTATTATGACATTTATAACCACCAAAAACTAGGTTATATCCAGTTGTTTATATTTATATTTTACAATGAGCTCTTCAGATTTCTAAGCCAGTAACCAAACAAGGATAAAAGTAAAATCACATTGATAATTTAATTCATTCGAGCGACAGTATAGTATTATTATAACATTTATAACCACCTAAACCAGTCCGTGTATATCCAATCGTTTATATTTGCAACACACTAATCCTTCCTGAAATCCCTCCATCCGGGTGGCCATGACCAAAAACTCCACAGCTCTCCTCTCCTCCCTGATTTTATACTTCTCTTTATAATTAATTTGTTTATTTATTGTATTTCAGTTCTTAGAGATAGACCAAAGAAAAGTTGTGTGGTCTGTATAGAAGGACCTCAATGATATAGGCATGTGCAGGGAGACTGATATAATAGTGATAGAAAACTTAAGAAATAATAATGATGATGATGATGATTAATGTCTGTCTGTCTAAGCTGCCTTGCATTTGTTTTTTGCACCAAACTACTTTTATTATTCATATTTCAGTATGTTCCATTTTTATCCATTTGTCCACTTCACTCTTCATGCCACATCTCATAAATATCTATTTTTTCCCTCATTTAATCTTGTTTTATTGTCTGGCCTCATAGATATATTACATGCTGGATTACCTGCTAGATTGTTTACCTGCTGGAATGATAGATCCAAGATAAGTTTCAGAACTCTCCTTCCACATATTAAAGAGGTACGGTGCTTCCTACAATTTTGCGATATTCCAATTTTGCTACCAAGACCAATCTCCATCTCTGCAAGCCTAGTTACAGTAAAATGGTCATTTAAATTGATTTTCTTATGGATAAGGATAATATTTATGTTTTCTGTATTTTTCTTTATTGTAGGATGTATAATTACATGTATTTGTATACAAACAAGGGCAAAAATATGACTAAAATCACCATAAGGTTAATGATTCCAATTTTGTATATTCGAATTTTCTGGCCTGCAATGTTAACCAATTTCACACAAAATTGGAGGAAGCACTATTACATAAGTATGTGACCACCGTAAGTGTTCCCAAATACCATATCAGTTTATAATGATAACAATTTAATGTTTTATTACTTATTTTCCATTTATTCTTATACTTATCCTTCTAGGATGATTACAATTTAATGGTTCTGTTTTTTCTGTTCTGGCTCTTTCTTGGGTGCCAATTATTTTTCTGTTCTGGCTCTTTCTTGGGTGCCAATTATTTTTCTGTTCTAGCTCTTTTTTGGGTGCCAATTATTTTTCTGTTCTGGCTCTTTCTTGGGTGCCAATTATTTTTCTGTTCTGGCTCTTTCTTGGGTGCCAATTATTTTTCTGTTCTGGCTCTTTCTTGGGTGCCAATTATTTTTCTGTTCTGGCTCTTTCTTGGGTGCCAATTATTTTTCTGTTCTGGCTCTTTCTTGGGTGCCAATTATTTTTTTGCTCTGGCTCTTTCTTGGGTGCCAATTATTTTTCTGCTCTGGCTCTTTCTTGGATGCCATTTATTTTGTTTTTATACTAGTCTTTTATACTTTTGTTTTTATACTACAGTGATGTCCTTAGAGATCTGAATGGTTGATTGAGGTAGAGCAAAAGGCTTCTTGCTTTATTTTTATACAAAGATCTATATAGATATTCCTACACACGTACCCACATTTCTGCCGTCACCACCACCCATTTCTCTGTTGTGTGCCTTTCCCTCTTTCTTCGCATCTGAGTCTGACACACACACACACACACACACACACACGTGTGTGGAGGAGGTGGATTTGGGGATGACTATTACGCGGATATTAATCCCGGATAGGCATATAGATAAAATTACGGGAGAAGTGAGTAGTCTGCTAAGGAGAATCAAAATGGCTTTTTCATACTTGGATGCCGATATGATGAGAAAACTGATTACCGCTATGATTAGACCGAGATTGGAGTATGCGGCGATTGCATGGTCCCCAAACACAAAGAAAAATATTAGAAAATTGGAGAGGGTGCAAAGGGCAGCCACCAAGATGGTACCGGAATTGAGAGAGTTCACATATGAAGAAAGATTGAGGAAACTGGAACTTTCTACGCTTTTGAGTAGGAGAGAGAGAGGGGACTTGATAGGAGTTTATAAAATGGTGAACAACCTGGATAGAATTGATGGAGAGTTGTTAAATCTGGAGGCCAAAAGTACAAGGGGACATGGAAAGAGGCTGAAGAAGGAGCGTTGTATCAGGGACATCAAGAAGTACAGTTTTCCGCACAGAGTGGTCAACACCTGGAATTAATTAAGTGGAGATATTGTAAACGCCACTAGTGTACACAGCTTTAAAGCCAAGTTGGATAAAGTAAGATATAAAGACGGGACAATATGAGATTACTCCCCTCCCGTAAACCACAACTAGGTAAATACACGCACACACACACACACACACACACGGAAATTAATTACTGACTGCATATAGTAATGCTTACAGATGCTCACAGATGAAGTTCTGGAAGAGGCTTATGCCTGTGTCTCCAGCTCGTTATCCTGGTTTCTATTAAAACTTTAGGTGCGGGTGGTGGCTCCGGTGGCTATTAGTGCTTTATAATCAAATTTCTGTGCTTGGTCTTTCCATGCTTTGTCCAGGTTTGACTCAAATTTTACTGTTGATTCCGCACTGATCACCCACTCTGGCAAGTTGTTCCAGTTGTTGACAACCCGATTGGAGAACGTATACTTCCTGGTGTTAAGCCTCGTCCCCGACTTATAGAGCTTCTTTGAGTTTCCTCTGGTCGTGGTGTCTTCCCTCATCTTGAAGATTCCAACCGTGCAGTCTGGGTCATACTTATGAGTAATGATCTTGTACGCCTCAATCTAGTCGCCTCTTGATCTTCTGTAGGCCAGTGTGAGCAGGTTAATTTTCTTGAGCCTCTCTTCATAAGGGAGTTCCTTCAGTTCTGGCACCAGTTTCGTTGCCCGACAAACATTTTCAATTGCCTCCACGTCCTTGACCAGGTGCGGACACCACACCTGGTTTGCATACTCCAAGTCAGGCCACACCATTGCCGTGTACGGTGCTTTGAGAATCGTCGGGTCAAGATACACAAATGTTCTGATAATACCCAGTATGCTATTCGCCTTGTTGATCTTCTCGGCTAGGTGTTCTGAGAATGTCAGCTTGTTGTCTATCACAACTCCAATATCCTTTTCTTGTCTGGTTCTGGTAATTGTGCCTTGCATTGTGTAATCACGCACATCCACATCTGATCTGCCTATTCTCATATGCTTATTTTTGTCTGGGTGGAATTTGTGCATCCATTTTTCAGACCATTTGTGTATTTCATTTAAGTCTTCCTGAAGCTTGTCACAGTCCTCCTCACTAGTAATTCTCCGGAACACCTTGGTGTCATCTGCATACAAGTATACCTCGCTGCCATGCTTAACCGCACCCGGGAGATCATTAATGAACCTGACAAATAACAGGGGACCTAGCACTGATCCTTGAGGCACTCCACTAGTGACCTCCTTCCAGTCTGAGGCCTCACCATTGACCATCACTTGCTGCCGTCTGCCAGTCAGGAAGTTTTCTATCCATTGTAGCAATGTCCCATTAACTCCATAACTCTTGACCTTCGCCAGTAGTCTCTTATGAGGAACACGGTCAAAAGCCTTCATGAAGTCGCAGTAGACAACATCAACATAAACCCAAACTGCTTTTGGCAGAATAACTTGTGCGCTTTTATGTGCTTAATTATTACTCTCTGAAGGAGAGTACAAGGGGCTATCTTTTTGAAGGAGAGTATATTGAATATGAGGGGCTTCTCAGACCTCTTACTCTGTCTTTTGCATTGCCTTTCACAAACTGCAGGGATTGCGACAATATAATTCTTATAATCCCCAATACAGGGTTATATAATAATGATATATATCTATCTATATACCAGGCTGTTACCTCCCTACACTTCTCTCACTTAGCCCGTAGACCCCCATATGAAAACAAATATCGATACCGGTAAATTAACTTTAATTAAGGAAACCTACTATAGGTTTGGTTTCGTATATTTAAAAATGCTAACTATTATGTCGTTAGCATTATAAAAGCTTTATATCCTACACAGAACTAGTCAATCAAAATTAGTAGGCTAAGCCTATCTCAATAATACCCTTTGTATATCTAGATTTGTTTTGATACCTAACCCAAGTTCAAGCGATTCGTAACCCAAGTCCAAGTCTAAGTGATTCCCAACCAAAGTCCAAGTTTTTGTTCGAATTTGTGAACAACTATTTTCAACATAATAAAAGTTTACTGCAGCATATTTCACATTCACCACAAACATACATAAATCTTAAAAAATGAATATATACAAAACACACACAATCATTACAACATGTAAAAGTAGCATTGTAAAAACATATAACTACATTTTGAATCCTAAGTCGAGGTCAAACATCGGTAGAAAGGCTTGGAGGATCGACTCTTGTGTTGTTGTGTTGTGTTGGGTGAGTGTTGTGTTGTGTTATGTTGTACTGAGGTGTTGTGAGTGTGTGTTGCAGTTATAGATGTTACTAAGGTGTAATATAAACAACTAAAGGCTCAGTTAAGGCTGTAATATGAGAATAAAGGGCTGTGTGAGTATATGATATTACGTGTAGTCTCTCTCTCTCTCTCTCTCTCAATAGGCGTGGACGTGACTAGTAACCTGACCTGTTACGTGTAGTATTAATAGGCGTGGACGTGACCAATGACCTGACCTGTTACGTCTAGAAGTAGTAATAGTAGGCGTTGACGTGACCATTGACTTGACCTGTTACGTCTAGAAGTAGTAGTCGTAGGCGTGGACGTGACCACCGACCTGACCTATTACGTCTAGAAGTAGTAGTCGTAGGCGTGGACGTGACCATTGACCTGACCTGTTAGGTCTAGAAGTAGTAGTCGTAGGCGTGGACGTGACCACTGATCTGACCTGTTACGTCTAGAAGTAGTAATAGTAGGCGTGGAATATATTTTCCTGATTTCTTTGTTTATTAATGTTTTCTATGGCTTCCAAGATTATTATAATTGCTTTCTGATTTTTTTTATGTTTAGTTTCTTATTATTGAAAAACTAAAAATGATAAATTATTTTTGCATTAGAATTATATAAAATAAAGGCAGTGCTTACAGGTACGGCAGCTGTATCCTCATAGTGCTCCCTTATAGATACGGCACGTGCCTAACTTTTGGGTAAAAATCTTATATAACCCGAACCTAACCATACCTAAAATAACATAATCAACCTATCGTAACTGTAAAGATGCTTTACCAGGTAAATAATAAGGCACAGGCCGTAGGAATAGCAGATGAATAGCGGAATAGTGCAGTACAACTGACGTATCTCTAAGCACTTTGTAAAATAAAAGGAAGATAATGCATTTATTATGTTCTAAACAATTGAAATGAATAGAAACAAAAACCTATCGGTGCCAATAAGCAAAGAAAAATAAGAATCTATGAAAAATAACCGTAATTACGCTCACAAAATTATTAGCTTATTTGATATTTTTTCTTGGTTTCTTTGTTTATTAATGTTTTCTTTGGTTTCCAAACTATTTTTCCAAAGTATTTTTATAATGTTTTGTTTGTTCTCTCACCTGGTTCTCTCACCTGGTGGGCTTCCCAGAGCCCGGTTTAACAACCCAAGGCTCCAGTGGAAACCGCACTCTGCTGATGCGCCAGCCCCTCTAACACGACATAACCATATATAGATATATACATTAATAGACAAGAGCTGGAATTGTGCATCATAAGCAGCAAAATAAATAGTAAATATAAAAAAATTGTAATAAACTAGAAATCAAAAAGTCTGTCACCGAGATGAGCAGAAAGGGTTACTTTGAAGGCAGAGACTGTATTGGCTGTGACAACGTGCTGGGGGAGAGAGTTCCAAAGCGAAATACCTCTGACATTGAAGAACCTTTTGCGGATTTCTATCTCAGCTCTGACGTGTGTAACCTTATACCGATGACCTCTTGTAGTGCCTAGTGGTGTACTAGCAAACATGTCATCGGGAAGAATAGCACAAGAACCATGAAATATTTGCCAATACTTTACCATATCGTGTCGTAGTAATCGATCTCGGACCGAGTATAGATCCAAAGCCTTCAGTCTCTGGGAATAATCTAGATGTTCCATACCTGGGATATTCTTAGTCCAGCGTCTATGAACTGACTCAAGCAGGTTTATATCAGCAATATACCCAAGATTCCACACAGAAGAACAATACTCAAGTATAGGTCGAATGTGCGTCACAAAGAGGAATAAGAAATGAAGCATCACAGTTAACTGTGGATTTAAGTAGATTTTGAGCCATACCACCTGCATTCTGGACAACATTATGTATGTGTTGATGAAATTTCAAAGTAGAGTTAATATTTACCATTGCATTGTCAATATTGTCCATTGCAGAATCCTTAACTGGAATTGGAATGCCATTTAAATAATACATATCAGGCGTAAGTAAATTTGACAAGTCCATACGCTGTCTCTGAAATCGTAAAATTACACATTTGTTAATGTTCATGGATAAACCCCAAGGTGAAGCAGCCTTATGTAGCCGGGTAATATCTCTTTGACAAGAATATATGTCGTGCAAGGCAGCATTACAGGAGATAGTCTCAACTGAAATATACAATTTAAGGTCATCAGCAAAAAATTTTGTGTGGGAACTAATATTGTAAGTAAGGAAGTTAATATACAAGAGGAATAAAAGTGGACCAAGAACAGAACCCTGTGGTAGCCCACTAACCACATCACAAGGGCGACTAAGCTGGCGATTGACCACAACGTTCATGACCCAAGACTTAAAAACTCCCTTATCCAGCCCAGAAGCTTGCCTGTAATGCCCAATTTGCTCAGCTTCTCTAATAATATATCATGGCATACAGTGTCAAAAGCCTTGGAAAAATAAAAAAGAATGAGATAAACATTTTTACCATGGTCCAAAGCATATGAAATATCATTGTATGTTAGTAGCAACTGGTCCTCAGTAGATCTGCCTGGACGAAAACCAAACAGTTCATTACATAAAATGTTGTTACTTGTGGCATAATCATAAATAAATTTACACAAAATACGCTGAAAAGATTTCACACAAACTGATGTCAAGTCAGAGGGTCATGTCTACAATAAAGGCACAATAAAGGACCTCTTCCATATGGAGGGTAGAATGCAAGTGTCCAACAAAGCCCTGAAAATAAGCCATAAAGAGTATGCAAGCTCTGTTTTACAAGATTTAAGTAAACAAGGATGAAGCTCATCGAGGCCCATAGACGATGAAACATCAAGATCTGAAAGCACAGCCATGACAGAATCTATTGTGATATCAATACAACCAATACTCCCTTCAAAGGTCTGATGAGGCTCAGGATGATCCAGAGTTCCCTGTACATAAACTGAAGAAAATGCAGCAGCAAAAATATCAGCCATGCCCTCCGCCTGATGTATGATATTACCGTCATCTGACATGAGTGGACCAACCCTGGGTTTGCCTACTTTCATCTGGCGTACATATGAATGAAAAATCTTAGAGTTGTGCAGATAGTCGTTGACGAGTGTTGCCTCATATTCTGCCTGTTTCTTTGTTGTAAAATTTTTGTATTGGTAATTAACTGCCTGGAAAAGTCTTAATGCATTAATGGCTTCATTAGAGTTCCTACCTAGACAGGAACGCACTGCTTTAAATTGTGACCACAACAGGTGATGTCTCCTCACTAAAGCGCGTGGTGGACAAAATTTCCATTTAGGGGACTGTTCACCTACTTTGGTCGTAATACAGGTAATATATCTATCAATTAAAGACCTGAGTATACTAAGAAAACGAGAGAATATTTGTTCAACATTAAGATTTGAAAATTCAAAATCCCAGTCAACAACAGACAAGTGACTACTAATCATATTGTACTTACCTTTATGCCAAAGTCTATGACTGCAAGGTAATTGAGAACCTGAGATATCTTGAAAAACTTAACTGCAAAGTGTCGAGCTATGACCACCGTTAGGAAAGGGGGGAAGCACCTGGATATCACCTATTCTGTCATTTTCACTAGTTAAAATAAGGTTAGTATATTACTGGAAGAAAGAAATGTTGGCTCAGTAACCCACTGCATAGGTAAGTCCAAGAATATTAAAACAATCATAGAACTGTCAATCCCTGAATGTTAACCCAAATGAGACCAGCAGATCCCTTTCCCAATGAATTGATGGCAAGTTAAAATCACCCAACAAAATAACTTTCTTCCATGTTCGTCACCTTACCCCTGAAAATACCCTTCTCTCTGTTAATGCAGACTGGATCCTGTAAACTTACCTCATAGTTTTTGAGTAATTTCAAAAAACAATATTTATCATCAAAATCCTAAGGGTGTACTCTGGCAATTTTGGTGCAAAATGTTGATATTTTTTAATGTGATGAAAATTGCTACATAAAGGTTCGTGGGCACCAAGAACACGATGGTGGACTCTGTTTTCTGATTACTCATATATTAAACATTGTTTCACGCTAAAATAAAGTATATTGAGTCAGTTGTACTCGGCAAGTCAGGATGAAACAGTGTTTAGTATATGAGTAATCACAAAACTGAGTCCACCATCGTGTTCTTGGTACCAAAGAACCTTTAAATAACAATTTTCATCACATTAAAAAATACACCCTTAGGATTTTGATGACAAATATTGTTTTTTGAAATTACTCAAAAACTATGAGGTTTACGTGAATAATGTATAGAATATAAAAGATAGAACATAGAATTCCCTTTCTTTTGAACTATTATACAATGTATTTAGATTTTAACCAACTGAAAAAAATTTAGATTTGTGTTGATCAAAAAAACTTTATCACACATTATTTCTCCAAAACTGTGGGAGTAATTAAGACAATTATCAAAGCTCTACATAGAACTTTTCAAGCTTAACAATTTTGGTTCTATAAAAGGTTTCCGTAGGACTGATAGTTGAGCAGTAAAATGATTAAAACTCACTTCCACCCCAATCCTGATCCATTTTTAGGCCTCCCAAAATATTGACTAATATTAACAAACTCTGGGCTTAAGTGAAGGACACACTTATTTGTATCTCTTGCAAATTGTAATCTTTAGTAAGGGAGTGGGAAGGTGGGAGGCAATTTACCATGCTGCTATAATTTATTTATTTATTTATTTTTATCATTATTATTTTATTATTATTTTATTTTTTTGCTTCCCAGGCATTCTGCAAATTCTTGTCACTTTTAGTCACGTTTATTTTTTCACGCCACACATTGTCATTTATACAAAAACTAATGCAACTTTTTATTTATTTATTTATTTATTTTTTACATCACAAATTTTCTTGCTACGTCTTTACTATGAACACTAATTATTATTTTTTGGTTATCACAGAAGCAAACAATTATCTTTCTCTTCTTCCTCTTCCTCTTTGCATTATTTTCTTAAATACTCTCTTCTTTCTTTCTATAATCTCCTTTATTTCATCTGTTCTCCATGTAATTCTCTTTCCTTCTTCCTTCCTTCCTTCTTCCTTCCTTCCTTCTTCCTTCCTTCCTTCTTCCTTCCTCCTTCTTCCTTCCTCCTTCCTCCTTCCTTCCTTCCTTCCTTCCTTCCTTCCTTCCTTCCTTCCTTCCTTCTATCACTCCCTCGCTCACCTTCCTTTCATACACACATAAACTCTCTCTCTCTCTCTCTCTCTCTCTCTCTCTCTCTCTCTCTCTCTCTCTCTCTCTCTCTCTCTCTCTCTCTCTCTCTCTCTCTCTCGTCCCCCCCCCCCCCCCCCCCGATCCATCCTTTCATTAGCTTATGCCTTATTTATATTTATTTACCTTCCTCACATTTTGTACAACCTAATCTAACCTAACCTAACCTAATCTAGTCTAATCTAATCTAATCTAATCTAATCTAATCTAATCTAATCTAACCTAACCTAACCTAACCTAACCTAATCTAATCTATAACTAATGACTGTATTTTCTTTGCCACAGATCACTGACTGAAACTTTGCAGCATTTTTTGTGATATACTGCACAGCTTGCCTTTGAAATGAGTGTAAGTTGCATCTTTTTTATTTTTATTTTTTGGCATGATTTTGTTTTATTTTAGGTGACCATAATAGTATGTAAATTGAAAAAGTATTTACGATATAATTACCTCCACCAATAATAATAATAATAATAATAATAGTAATAATAACGTGTTTATATTTATTTCAGCAACATAACTTTAATAAGAAAATAATTCACGAAACATGTTGCTTTTGGAAGGAAGGCAAATGTAATAAAAAGTATTTGCGATATAATTATTTACTGTACAACTGCCTCCACCAATAATAATAATGATAATAATAATAATAACGACTTTATATTTCAGCAACATAACTTTAATAAGAAAAGAATTCACGAGACATGTCGGTTCTGGAGGGAAGGCAAGTGTCAGAAGGGGGAGTACCAGTGCAGTTTTGTCCATGGGTTCATCTGTCCCAACGATGGCAGGTGTTGGAGAGAGAACTGCAACAGGATTCACTTCAACCAAAAGGAAACACAACCCAGAGACCAGAACAGAGACCAGAACAGAGACCATTATGCCAAACCTCACCCGGTAAGTCAAGCATAATGTTAAACTCTATAACTGTAATTATGAATATTTGTTCTATGACTGATAATTACGCAGTAAAATTAAACTGTATACTTTTTCCAAAACAATTTCCTCCTTTTCTCAAAAGCTATTAGAGATATTGGAAATATCATTGCAGCATCTGATAGACCTAATTAAAGTCTACAACTGTAATTATGAATATTTGTTCTATGATTAATAATTACGCAGTAAAATTAAACCGTATATTTTTTCCAAAAAATACATTTCCTCCTCATATTCTTGAAAGCTATTAGAGATATTGGAAATATCATTGCAGCATCTGATAGACCTAATTAAACTCTACAACTGTAATTATGAATATTTGTTATATGACTAATAATTACGCAGTAAAATTAAACCGTATATTTTTTCCAAACCAATTTCCTCCTTTTCTCGAAAGCTATTAGAGATATTGGAAATATCATTGCAGCATCTGATAGACCTAATTAAACTCTACAACTGTAATTATGAATATTTGTTCTATGACTGATAATTACGCAGTAAAATTAAACCGTATATTTTTTCCAAAACAATTTCCTTTTTTTCTCGAAAGCTATTAGAGATATTGGAAATATCATTGCAGCATCTGATAGACCTAATTAAACTCTACAACTGTAATTATGAATATTTGTTCTATGACTGATAATTACGCAGTAAAATTAAACTGTATATTTTTTCCAAAACAATTTCCTCCTTTTCTCGAAAGTTATTAGAGATATTGGAAATATCATTGCAGCATCTGATAGACCTAATTAAACTCTACAACTGTAATTATAAATATTTGTTCTATGACTGATAATTACGCAGTAAAATTAAACCGTATATTTTTTCCAAAACAATTTCCTCCTTTTCTCGAAAGCTATTAGAGATATTGGAAATATAATTGCAGCATCTGATAGACCTAATTAAACTCTACAACTGTAATTATGAATATTTGTTCTATGACTGATAATTACGCAGTAAAATTAAACCGTATATTTTTTCCAAAACAATTTCCTCCTTTTCTCGAAAGCTATTAGAGATATTGGAAATATAATTGCAGCATCTTGATAGACCTAATTAAACTCTACAACTGTAATTATGAATATTTGTTTTATGACTGATAATTACACAGTAAAATTAAACCGTATATTTTTTCCAAAACAATTTCCTCCTTTTCTCGAAAGCTATTAGAGATATTGGAAATATCATTGCACCATCTCATAGACCTAATTAAACTCTACAATTATAATTATGAATATTTGTTCTATGACTAATAATTACGCAGTAAAATTACACCGTATATTTTTTCCAAAAAATACATTTCCTCCTCATATTCTCGAAAGCTATTAGAGATATTGGAAATATCATTGCAGCATCTGATAGACCTAATTAAACTCTACAACTGTAATTATGAATATTTGTTCTATGACTGATAATTACGCAGTAAAATTAAACCGTATATTTTTTCCAAAATAATTTCCTCCTTTTCTCGAAAGCTATTAGAGATATTGGAAATATCATTGCAGCATCTAATAGACCTAATTAAACTCTACAACTGTAATTATGAATATTTGTTCTATGACTAATAATTACGCAGTAAAATTAAACCACATATTTTTTCCAAAACAATTTCCTCCTTTTCTCGAATGCTATTAGAGATATTGGAAATATTATTGCAGCATCTGATAGACCTAATTAAACTCTACAACTGTAATTATGAATATTTGTTGTATGACTGATAATTACGCAGTAAAATTAAACCGTATATTTTTTCCAAAACAATTTCCTCCTTTTCTCGAAAGCTATTAGAGATATTGGAAATATCATTGCAGCATCTGATAGACCTAATTAAACTCTACAACTGTAATTATAAATATTTGTTTTATGACTGATAATTACGCAGTAAAATTAAACCGTATATTTTTTCCAAAACAATTTCCTCCTTTTCTCGAAAGCTATTAGAGATATTGGAAATATCATTGCAGCATCTGATAGACCTAATTAAACTCTACAACTGTAATTATGAATATTTGTTCTATGACTAATAATTACGCAGTAAAATTAAACCGTATATTTTTTCCTAAAAATACATTTCCTCCTCATTTTCTCGAAAGCTATTAGAGATATTGGAAATATCATTGCAGCATCTGATAGACCTAATTAAATTCTACAACTGTAATTATGAATATTTGTTCTATGACTGATAATTACGCAGTAAAATTAAACCGTATATTTTTTCCAAAACAATTTCCTTTTTTTCTCGAAAGCTATTAGAGATATTGGAAATATCATTGCAACATCTGATAGACCTAATTAAATTCTACAACTGTAATTATGAATATTTGTTCTATGACTGATAATTACGCAGTAAAATTAAACCGTATATTTTTTCCAAAAAATACATTTCCTCATATTCTCGAAAGCTATTAGAGATATTGGAAATATCATTGCAGCATCTGATAGACCTAATTAAACTCTACAACTGTAATTATGAATATTTGTTCTATGAATAATAATTACGCAGTAAAATTAAACCGTATATTGTTTCCAAAAAATGCATTTCCTCTTCATTTTCTCGAAAGCTATTAGAGATATTGGAAATATCATTGCAGTAAAATTAAACCGTATATTTTTTCCAAAATAATTTCCTCCTTTTCTCGAAAGCTATTAGAGATATTGGAAATATCATTGCAGCATCTAATAGACCTAATTAAACTCTACAACTGTAATTATGAATATTTGTTCTATGACTAATAATTACGCAGTAAAATTAAACCATATATTTTTTCCAAAACAATTTCCTCCTTTTCTCGAATGCTATTAGAGATATTGGAAATATTATTGCAGCATCTGATAGACCTAATTAAACTCTACAACTGTAATTATGAATATTTGTTATATGACTGATAATTACGCAGTAAAATTAAACCGTATATTTTTTCCAAAACAATTTCCTCCTTTTCTCGAAAGCTATTAGAGATATTGGAAATATCATTGCAGCATCTGATAGACCTAATTAAACTCTACAACTGTAATTATAAATATTTGTTTTATGACTGATAATTACGCAGTAAAATTAAACCGTATATTTTTTCCAAAACAATTTCCTCCTTTTCTCGAAAGCTATTAGAGATATTGGAAATATAATTGCAGCATCTGATAGACCTAATTAAACTCTACAACTGTAATTATGAATATTTGTTCTATGACTGATAATTACGCAGTAAAATTAAACCGTATATTTTTTCCAAAACAATTTCCTCCTTTTCTCGAAAGCTATTAGAGATATTGGAAATATAATTGCAGCATCTTGATAGACCTAATTAAACTCTACAACTGTAATTATGAATATTTGTTTTATGACTGATAATTACACAGTAAAATTAAACCGTATATTTTTTCCAAAACAATTTCCTCCTTTTCTCGAAAGCTATTAGAGATATTGGAAATATCATTGCACCATCTCATAGACCTAATTAAACTCTACAATTATAATTATGAATATTTGTTCTATGACTAATAATTACGCAGTAAAATTACACCGTATATTTTTTCCAAAAAATACATTTCCTCCTCATATTCTCGAAAGCTATTAGAGATATTGGAAATATCATTGCAGCATCTGATAGACCTAATTAAACTCTACAACTGTAATTATGAATATTTGTTCTATGACTGATAATTACGCAGTAAAATTAAACCGTATATTTTTTCCAAAATAATTTCCTCCTTTTCTCGAAAGCTATTAGAGATATTGGAAATATCATTGCAGCATCTAATAGACCTAATTAAACTCTACAACTGTAATTATGAATATTTGTTCTATGACTAATAATTACGCAGTAAAATTAAACCACATATTTTTTCCAAAACAATTTCCTCCTTTTCTCGAATGCTATTAGAGATATTGGAAATATTATTGCAGCATCTGATAGACCTAATTAAACTCTACAACTGTAATTATGAATATTTGTTGTATGACTGATAATTACGCAGTAAAATTAAACCGTATATTTTTTCCAAAACAATTTCCTCCTTTTCTCGAAAGCTATTAGAGATATTGGAAATATCATTGCAGCATCTGATAGACCTAATTAAACTCTACAACTGTAATTATAAATATTTGTTTTATGACTGATAATTACGCAGTAAAATTAAACCGTATATTTTTTCCAAAACAATTTCCTCCTTTTCTCGAAAGCTATTAGAGATATTGGAAATATCATTGCAGCATCTGATAGACCTAATTAAACTCTACAACTGTAATTATGAATATTTGTTCTATGACTAATAATTACGCAGTAAAATTAAACCGTATATTTTTTCCTAAAAATACATTTCCTCCTCATTTTCTCGAAAGCTATTAGAGATATTGGAAATATCATTGCAGCATCTGATAGACCTAATTAAATTCTACAACTGTAATTATGAATATTTGTTCTATGACTGATAATTACGCAGTAAAATTAAACCGTATATTTTTTCCAAAACAATTTCCTTTTTTTCTCGAAAGCTATTAGAGATATTGGAAATATCATTGCAACATCTGATAGACCTAATTAAATTCTACAACTGTAATTATGAATATTTGTTCTATGACTGATAATTACGCAGTAAAATTAAACCGTATATTTTTTCCAAAAAATACATTTCCTCATATTCTCGAAAGCTATTAGAGATATTGGAAATATCATTGCAGCATCTGATAGACCTAATTAAACTCTACAACTGTAATTATGAATATTTGTTCTATGAATAATAATTACGCAGTAAAATTAAACCGTATATTGTTTCCAAAAAATGCATTTCCTCTTCATTTTCTCGAAAGCTATTAGAGATATTGGAAATATCATTGCAGTAAAATTAAACCGTATATTTTTTCCAAAATAATTTCCTCCTTTTCTCGAAAGCTATTAGAGATATTGGAAATATCATTGCAGCATCTAATAGACCTAATTAAACTCTACAACTGTAATTATGAATATTTGTTCTATGACTAATAATTACGCAGTAAAATTAAACCATATATTTTTTCCAAAACAATTTCCTCCTTTTCTCGAATGCTATTAGAGATATTGGAAATATTATTGCAGCATCTGATAGACCTAATTAAACTCTACAACTGTAATTATGAATATTTGTTATATGACTGATAATTACGCAGTAAAATTAAACCGTATATTTTTTCCAAAACAATTTCCTCCTTTTCTCGAAAGCTATTAGAGATATTGGAAATATCATTGCAGCATCTGATAGACCTAATTAAACTCTACAACTGTAATTATAAATATTTGTTTTATGACTGATAATTACGCAGTAAAATTAAACCGTATATTTTTTCCAAAACAATTTCCTCCTTTTCTCGAAAGCTATTAGAGATATTGGAAATATCATTGCAGCATCTGATAGACCTAATTAAACTCTACAACTGTAATTATGAATATTTGTTCTATGACTAATAATTACGCAGTAAAATTAAACCGTATATTTTTTCCTAAAAATACATTTCCTCCTCATTTTCTCGAAAGCTATTAGAGATATTGGAAATATCATTGCAGCATCTGATAGACCTAATTAAATTCTACAACTGTAATTATGAATATTTGTTCTATGACTGATAATTACGCAGTAAAATTAAACCGTATATTTTTTCCAAAACAATTTCCTTTTTTTCTCGAAAGCTATTAGAGATATTGGAAATATCATTGCAACATCTGATAGACCTAATTAAATTCTACAACTGTAATTATGAATATTTGTTCTATGACTGATAATTACGCAGTAAAATTAAACCGTATATTTTTTCCAAAAAATACATTTCCTCATATTCTCGAAAGCTATTAGAGATATTGGAAATATCATTGCAGCATCTGATAGACCTAATTAAACTCTACAACTGTAATTATGAATATTTGTTCTATGAATAATAATTACGCAGTAAAATTAAACCGTATATTGTTTCCAAAAAATGCATTTCCTCTTCATTTTCTCGAAAGCTATTAGAGATATTGGAAATATCATTGCAGTAAAATTAAACCGTATATTTTTTCCAAAATAATTTCCTCCTTTTCTCGAAAGCTATTAGAGATATTGGAAATATCATTGCAGCATCTAATAGACCTAATTAAACTCTACAACTGTAATTATGAATATTTGTTCTATGACTAATAATTACGCAGTAAAATTAAACCATATATTTTTTCCAAAACAATTTCCTCCTTTTCTCGAATGCTATTAGAGATATTGGAAATATTATTGCAGCATCTGATAGACCTAATTAAACTCTACAACTGTAATTATGAATATTTGTTGTATGACTGATAATTACGCAGTAAAATTAAACCGTATATTTTTTCCAAAACAATTTCCTCCTTTTCTCGAAAGCTATTAGAGATATTGGAAATATCATTGCAGCATCTGATAGACCTAATTAAACTCTACAACTGTAATTATAAATATTTGTTTTATGACTGATAATTACGCAGTAAAATTAAACCGTATATTTTTTCCAAAACAATTTCCTCCTTTTCTCGAAAGCTATTAGAGATATTGGAAATATCATTGCAGCATCTGATAGACCTAATTAAACTCTACAACTGTAATTATGAATATTTGTTCTATGACTAATAATTACGCAGTAAAATTAAACCGTATATTTTTTCCTAAAAATACATTTCCTCCTCATTTTCTCGAAAGCTATTAGAGATATTGGAAATATCATTGCAGCATCTGATAGACCTAATTAAATTCTACAACTGTAATTATGAATATTTGTTCTATGACTGATAATTACGCAGTAAAATTAAACCGTATATTTTTTCCAAAACAATTTCCTTTTTTTCTCGAAAGCTATTAGAGATATTGGAAATATCATTGCAGCATCTGATAGACCTAATTAAACTCTACAACTGTAATTATGAATATTTGTTATATGACTGATAATTACGCAGTAAAATTAAACCGTATATTTTTTTTCCAAAAAATACATTTCCTCCTCATATTCTCGAAAGCTATTAGAGATATTGGAAATATCATTGCGGCATCTGATATGCCTAATTAAACTCTACAACTGTAATTATGAATATTTGTTCTATGACTAATAATTACGCAGTAAAATTAAACCGTATAATTTTTCCTAAAAATACATTTCCTCCTCATATTCTCGAAAGCTATTAGAGATATTGGAAATATCATTGCAGCATCTGATAGACCTAATTAAACTCTACAACTGTAATTATCGATATTTGTTATATGACTAATAATTACGCAGTAAAATTAAACCGTATATTTTTTCCAAAACAATTTCCTCCTTTTCTCGAAAGCTATTAGAGATATTGGAAATATCATTGCAGCATCTGATAGACCTAATTAAACTCTACAACTGTAATTATGAATATTTGTTCTATGACTAATAATTACGCAGTAAAATTAAACCGTATATTTTTTCCAAAACAATTTCCTCCTTTTCTCGAAAGCGATTAGAGATATTGGAAATATCATTGCAGCATCTGATAGACCTAATTAAACTCTACAACTGTAATTATGAATATTTGTTCTATGACTGATAATTACGCAGTAAAATTAAACCGTATATTTTTTCCAAAACAATTTCCTCCTTTTCTCGAAAGCTATTAGAGATATTGGAAATATCATTGCAGCATCTGATAGACCTAATTAAACTCTACAACTGTAATTATGAATATATGTTCTATGACTAATAATTACGCAGTAAAATTAAACCGTATATTTTTTCCAAAAAATACATTTCCTCCTCATATTCTCGAAAGCTATTAGAGATATTGGAAATATCATTGCAGCATCTGATAGACCTAATTAAACTCTACAACTGTAATTATGAATGTTTGTTCTATGACTGATAATTACGCAGTAAAATTAAACCGTACATTTTTTCGAAAACAATTTCCTCCTTTTCTCGAAAGCTATTAGAGATATTGGAAATATCATTGCAGCATCTGATAAACCTAATTAAACTCTACAACTGTAATTATGAATATTTGTTCTATGACTGATAATTACGCAGTAAAATTAAACCGTATATTTTTTCCAAAACAATTTCCTCCTTTTCTCGAAAGCTATTAGAGATATTGGAAATATCATTGCAGCATCTGATAGACCTAATTAAACTCTACAACTGTAATTATGAATATTTGTTCTATGACTAATAATTACGCAGTAAAATTAAACCGTATATTTTTTCCAAAACAATTTCCTCCTTTTCTCGAAAGCGATTAGAGATATTGGAAATATCATTGCAGCATCTGATAGACCTAATTAAAGTCTACAACTGTAATTATGAATATTTGTTCTATGACTGATAATTACGCAGTAAAATTAAACCGTATATTTTTTCCAAAAAATACATTTCCTCCTTATATTCTCGAAAGCTATTAGAGATATTGGAAATATCATTGCAGCATCTGATAGACCTAATTAAACTCTACAACTATAATTATGAATATTTGTTCTATGAATAATAATTACGCAGTAAAATTAAACCGTATATTTTTTCCAAAAAATACATTTCCTCCTCATATTCTCGAAAGCTATTAGAGATATTGGAAATATCATTCCAGCATCTCATAGACCTAATTAAACTTTTCAACTGTAATTATGAATATTTGTTCTATGACTAATAATTACGCAGTAAAATTAAACCGTATATTTTTTCCTAAAAATACATTTCCTCCTCATTTTCTCGAAAGCTATTAGAGATACTGAAAATATCATTGCAGCATCTGATAGACCTAATTAAACTCTACAACTGTTATTATGAATATTTGTTCTATGACTGATAATTACGCAGTAAAATTAAACTGTATATTTTTTACAAAAAACAATTTCCTCCTTTTCTCGAAAGCTATTAGAGATATTGGAACTATCATTGCAGCATCTGATAGACCTTATTAAACTCTACAACTGTAATTATGAATATTTGTTCTATGACTGATAATTACGCAGTAAAATTAAACTGTATATTTTTTCCAAAACAAATTCCTCCTTTTCTCGAAAGCTATTAGAGATATTGGAAATATCATTGCAGCATCTGATAGACCTAATTAAACTCTACAACTGTAATTACGAATATTTGTTCTATGACTGATAATTACGCAGTAAAATTAAACCGTATATTTTTTCCAAAACAATTTCCTCCTTTTCTCGAAAGCTATTAGAGATATTGGAAATATTATTGCAGCATCTGATAGACCTAATTAAACTCTACAACTGTAATTATGAATATTTGTTCTATGACTGATAATTACGCAGTAAAATTAAACCGTATATTTTTTCCAAAACAATTTCTTTCTTTTCTCGAAAGTTATTAGAGATATGGGAAATATCATTGCAGCATCTGATAAACCTAATTAAACTCTACAACTGTAATTATGAATATTTGTTCTATGACTAATAATTACGCAGTAAAATTAAACCGTATATTTTTTCCAAAAAATATATTTCCTCCTCATATTCTCGAAAGCTATTAGAGATATTGGAAATATCATTGCAGCATCTGATAGACCTAATTAAACTCTACAACTGTAATTATGAATATTTGTTTTATGACTAATAATTACGCAGTAAAATTAAACCGTATATTTTTTCCTAAAAATACATTTCCTCCTCATTTTGTCGAAAGCTATTAGAGATATTGAAAATATCATTGCAGCATCTGATAGACCTAATTAAACTCTACAACTGTAATTATGAATATTTGTTCTATGACTGATAATTACGCAGTAAAATTAAACTGTATATTTTTTCCAAAACAATTTCCTCCTTTTCTCGAAAGCTATTAGAGATATTGGAAATATCATTGCAGCATCTGATATACCTTATTAAACTTTACAACTGTAATTATGAATATTTGTTCTATGACTGATAATTACGCAGTAAAATTAAACCGTATATTTTTTCCAAAACAATTTCCTCCTTATCTCGAAAGCTATTAGAGATATTGGAAATATCATTGCAGCATCTGATATACCTAATTAAACTCTACAACTGTAATTATGAATATTTGTTCTATGACTGATAATTACGCAGTAAAATTAAACCGTATATTTTTTCCAAAACAATTTCCTCCTTTTCTCGAAAGCTATTAGAGATATTTGAAATATCATTGCAGCATCTGATAGTGTATCGGTGATTGTTTTTGGATACCCGTGCCGGTCACCGCGTGGCTTGGAAGAGTGGAGGTAGAGGGGTAGCGTGGATGATGGAGGTCTTGTTGAAACACACACGGCTTGATATAGATGATATATTGACACAACACGACTTGAGTAGATACAGAATATATAGTGACTATGACCTTTGCCTGCCTTGAGAGAGATGACGAAACGTTGATGATGGTAGCGAGCTGAGAGATGAGCGACTGGTTGATGTAGTCGCCAGGCTGAGAATGAGAGTGAGTAGTGGTGGTGTGGGCTCAGCCACGGTCAGGAAGGGTCGACTCCAGGTGGACTACGCGCCTATGATTGGTCGGGACTGACCCGGGAGAATGACGTCACGGGAACAGAGCTGTGTGATAGGGCTGCACGTAGGCCGTGGGTCGGCTTTGACCTGACGCCTTGGCTGGGATGTGAATTCTAGGAAAATTCCTTACCCGCATACACTCTCTCTCTCTCTTAGCTAAAAACAATGAATATCTTAAAACTAGTTAACAATGATATACAGATATGATATGATACAAATACTTCCCCCTTGGAAGCATACGTCCTCGTATGTCGAGCTAAAGAATACAATCAGAGAGGGGGGACGATGAAATACATTGAATACAATACAGAATACACAATAAGACTAAGACATAATATATGATAAAAATACATGAGACATGAACAAGATCAGGATGTAGCCTTTACATAGATACATATATATACATAGTTGGACAGGAATGAAAGGAAAGATGAAAGAAATGGCTAGTAGACTGGGCGAGACCGGAGCTGATATTTAGGTGAGGATGAGATGGGGGGTGAAGGTGGCTGACTTTCAACAATGTCAGGAGCATTTTCTGGTAGTGGAGAGGTAGGTTCGAAATCGAAACCACGATCAACCCGTTTGAGATGGTCTCTGTGAACAAAGTTTTCACTGCCTGAACTTAGGTTTCTGAGTTTGAACTTGTGACCGGCCATCTTTTCAATTACACGGTGAGGTCCGTTGAATCGGGGGTCGAGCTTAGAGTGGCGGTCTTGGACTTTGGTGAACACGATGTCACCAACCTCGATGTCATGCGGTTTAGCGCGCTGATGCTGTTTATGCAGCATAGATTCCTGAGAGGCGGTAAGTCTGTCACGGACGGACATATGAATACGTTGGAAAGCTGAAACGCGATTCTGAACATAATCGTCAACGTTGTATAGAGGACGAGGGTCAGAGGAGAGAAACTCATATGGGAGTCTTTTGTCAGAGCCATATAAAATGAAATGTGGAGACTCGTTGATCGATGAGTGAATCGCAGCGTTAAGAGAGCATGCGACTAGGGGAATGTGATCATCCCATGAAGAGCTTGAATTGGCAATGAAGCGTAAGATGTCGAGAATTCGACGGTTTGCTCTCTCGACTTTTCCGTTCGCTTGAGGGGAATATGGAACAATGTTGCACTTTTTAATTTCAAATGACTCGCAAACAGCTTTGAGGATGGCATTGTTGAATTCGGTGCCATTATCTGATAGAAGTACTTTAGGAGATGCATACCGGCATATGACTTCATCTATCAGTGCTCGTGCAACTGAACGTGCAGATTTGTCTTTGAGAGGAACCAAGATGCTGAAGCGTGAAAAACTATCGATACAGACGAGCAAATAGTGAAAACCGTTCTCCGTCAGAGGGAGTTTCAAAATATCGACTGACAGACTGTCCCAAGGAGCATGAGGGATAGGATATGGGAGGTTCGGAGATTCATAATGGAGAGAGGGACGATGCTCAGCGCATGAAGCGCATAAGAGACAATGACGGGTGATGTCTTTCCTCATGGAAGGCCAGAAATATGATCGTTGAGCCTGTTTGAATGCTCTATCTTTGCCTGGATGACCGGCAAGAGGGGAGTCATGAACGTGATACAAGATTATAGGGACAAGAGCTTCTGGAATGACAAGCTGAGATGCATGATGTAATGAATCGTCCTCAGAAATGACAGAACTAGATTTATAGAGGACATCGTCTCGAAGCAAAAAGGAATCTGGGGAGAATGGCAAGCTTGGAAGGTTACTGGCATCACCTGATTCAAGATAATAAATGAGACGTTTGCAGAATTGATCAGACCTTTGAAGGGATTTGACTTCCTCAAGAGTGGGGAGTGACTGTGAGGTTGTGAGCAGACTGACAGGAGCGACATGACGGGACAGAGCGTCAGCGACAGAATTAGCTTTACCTGGGAGGTACGCGAATGAAGGATTGTACTCTTGAACAGTGAGTTGCCAACGGGCAAATTTTCCGGTTAAACTGGTTCCTTTGAATAACTCTGTGACAGCAAAATGATCGGTTAGAACGTGGATCTTATATCCGAGTATGATGTCTCTAAAGTGACGAAGAGACCAAACGACTGCGAGAGCTTCGCGGTGAGTGACACTGTAGTTGCGCTCAGCAGCATTGAGCAGACGACTGGCAAAGGCAACTGCGCGTGATTTACCATTTTCATCTCGTTGCATGAGGACAGAACCGATACCGATGTTTGATGCGTCAGTGCAAAGAATAAACTCCTTATTGAAATTAGGAAATGCGAGGACAGGAGCGTTGCATAAGGCTTGCTTGAGGGTAGCGAATGCTTTCTCGCACTCGTCCATCCATGCGAATGTTACATTCTTTTTAAACAATGATGTGAGAGGTTGAGCGATTTTACTGAAATCTTTGATAAATTGCCGATAAAATCCTGCAAGGCCAATGAAACTACGAACGTCATCAGCAGAACTAGGAGTAGGAAACCGTGATATCGCATGAATTTTATCGTCAAGAGTGTGGATGCCATCTTTGTCAACCTTGTGGCCTAAGAATTTGATTTCATGTTTGAGGAACTGACATTTACTGAGTTTAAGAGTTAACCCAGCCTTTGCAAAACGTGACAGAACATCTGAGATGGTTTCGAGGTGTTCGGGAAGGTCCTTTGATGCGACTATCACATCGTCTAAGTAACAAAACACCGAGGAGCCTAAGAGGCCAGAGAGAACTGAGTTCATGAGACGCATGAAAGTTAAGGGACTATTACGTAAACCCATGGCCATACGTTTGAAAGCGTACTGGCCAGATGATGTGGTGAAAGCAGTGTAGTGCCGTGAACTTTCTTCTAGCTCGACCTGGAAGAAACCAGACTGAAGGTCGAGGGTGGAAAATACACTGTTTGAATCACCTATTGACTGGAGGAGATCAGACAAGATTGGCATAGGGAATCGATCGGGTATCGTCGCGGCGTTTAAACCACGGAAATCGACGACTACTCTCCACTCACCATTGGACTTAGGAACTAGAAACAGCGGGGCATTGAATGGTGATGCCGCTGGCTCTATGATATCCTCGTCCAGCATGCTTCTGACAGCGTCGTCCATTAACGTCCTGCGGCTGTGTGGGATGCGATAAGCCGGGACGTAGATGGGTGTCGAGCCTGGGGTGAGGTGGATGGAATGACGAACAGCATCGGTCTTGCCCAGAGGTTCACCCGGAAGAGAGACACATGACCTGAAAGTCGATAAGAGGGCAAGTAAATCTGTTTTCGTTTCAGGAAAATCAACATCACCAATATGCTGGTCAAGAAGAGGAGGAGGAGAATCTGAGGCAATTGGTGAAGACATGGATGTGTGACAAGGAGATGAGGTGACAGGGGTGACAGGGGCAGGATAAGGGAGAACTTCGCCTAAAGTCACGCCAGATTGAAGGGATATAGGGTGATTCGTGAGATTCTGAATGGCAATACAGCACGAACTATCCTTGTCTAGGGTCGAAAGAACTGACTCGAGAGCGACACCATTCACTCGGGCAGAGTCGGGCAAACATAAGATGTCTGTCCCGGGGGGCACACCTTTGACGACGACGCGCACCAAACAGAGGTGGGTCTGTGTGACTACCACAGAGGAGGTCAACACAGCTTTCCTGAGTCTGGTGTTCGAGAGGACATCAGACAGTGTTGTAGGAGAAGAGGGATTGTCGGTATCGCTGTGCAGCGCTTCGCTAGGCGAGTCGGCTGGCGTAGATGATAAGACAGGATCAGGGATTACTGAGGGTGTCTCGTGCGATGAGGGAGGGACATGAGATGAGTCCTGAGAAGGCGTGTGCATTACAACGTAGACATCAGATGGTGGCGGTGACTCAGGGAAGGGTGAGGCAGAGATGAAGGTGCCATTCTGGGCGATTTGATGAATAGAAGGGAAAAGTGAGATGTTGAAGTGAGACATTGTATGGTATCCTATCAATATTTCAGCTGCAAAACATACATCATCCATGACATAGAAAAAATCTGAGATAGAAGGTTCAAGTGGAGACAAACAGATACTGAGGAGAACCTTTCTATGAGGTATGACAACGTTTCCAGAAATACCACTAACAGTGATGTCTGGCGGATAACTCTGAAACTTGTGCCTTGAGGCGGCAGAGAGTTTTTCAAAAACATGAGTTTTAATGATGTTGACTGAGGCACCAGAATCGAAAAATGCACGGCATTTGTGAGAGGCTAATTTGACGTCAGCAGTCAGACCTTGGAAAAATCCGGAGGATTTAACAGGGACACATAGGAGAGGCACTGTCTGTGCATCCGCGAAAACAACACGTTTATGAGATGACTTACTACCTGCGGTCTTTAGAATGGACTTGAGTGTTACCGAGGAGGTGCGAGGCTCTGGCGCGAATCGTTTCCCGAAGATTGAGAAGACTGCATTTGTTGCTGGAAAAGGCGACATTCCTCAAGTGAGTGACCGCGTTTATTATGAAGGGAGCAGAAGGCATTACTGTTGAAATTATGATAACCTCTTTCGTCAAGCATTACTCGACAGTCCGCTGAGACGTGACCTTTGAGTCCACATCGGTAACATGTTACCTTTCTCGAGTCACGGGAGGATGAACGGTGACGAGAATGAGAGCGTTGATCAGAACGTGACAAATGAGTGTTTGAAGGTGGAGATGGGCTCTGAGGGGAGGAGCTTCGGTGAGAAAATGGGGGCTTGATTGAGGAATGCGGTGACTGAACCAAACTTACTGGCTGAGGAACAGGTGGCGATTTCTCTGATATTTTCTTGCACAGATCATACAAGAAATCTTCCTTACTGAATTTAATGTCGCTTGCAACGGTGAAGGTTGGTGAATCGAGCTGAACAAGGAACAGGAAATACGACATAAGGCGTTTGAAATCAGTAGAAGATATATTGCCGTCTGTGTCGATCCACTGAGAGGATTTCATTTGCTCTGTTAACTCAGCACTGAGAGAGGATGCAATATTCTCTGCCTTATACACATCATGAGTAGAACGAGCAATATTAATGAGAGTTTGAGCAATTTTGAGGAAGGAATGAGTTGCACCTAATTTTGAGTGACCAGAGAAATGAGAGATTAATGCTGTGGTGAGTTCATCGTATGTAGAAAAACTGAGGAATTTATCGGTTTTTATGAGTTTTCCCGCAAGACTAGATGGGTCATGACAAATCCGTGATTTTAAAATGGCTAATTTTTCCACATCAGAATAAGCTGAGCGACGTGTACATTCATCATTTACACGCCGGACAAAGGCTTGGACTGATTCAGAGTTAGTACCAGAAAAAGGAGGAATTGAGACATTATCAGATATGAGAGTAACCTGAGGTGTGGGTGTGTGAAGTGACTGGTCGTTAGACATCGTGAGGAAAATAGTGCTCACGTTGAGGAAACACACAAGAAAACAGAGAAACACTGAGTGTACACAAAAAATGTAGAATAACTAGCACAATAAGGAGAAAAATATAATAAGAACTAAGGTACTTAACTAGCAGAGGACCAAGAAGGTGGAACACGTGGGCGCTGACTGGTCACGTGGTGAATGGGCGTATTTCTGGGCTGCGACACGTGGTGAAGAGCGATGGGCGTCTTGAGGGCGGAGACACGTGGTGAGGGCGTGGAAAACTTGTTTGAGGGACCACGTGGTGATGGGTGATGACCGTCTTGAAGGGACACGTGGTGAAGGGCGATGGGCGTCTTGAGGTGATGCGTGGGCAGCGAAGATGGCGCGCCGCGAACAAAATGGAGGTAGAGGTGATGGGCGTCTTGAACAGCAGGGCGAGGAGGCTTGTACTCACTCGGAATAGATGCTACTGCAGAAGGGCGACGAAGGAAGCGACTGCAGGGCGTAGAGGAGAACACGAGGTGGGCGAGGCAAGGGCGTGTGTGTAGAATCACTTACTGGGCGGAACTGTGCACGTGGTGAGTGTAGAGACTTGATGACGGAGGAGGCTGAATCTTGATAATTCGTCGCTTGGAAGGACGAATTCCACCGTTGCACACCAATTGTATCGGTGATTGTTTTTGGATACCCGTGCCGGTCACCGCGTGGCTTGGAAGAGTGGAGGTAGAGGGGTAGCGTGGATGATGGAGGTCTTGTTGAAACACACACGGCTTGATATAGATGATATATTGACACAACACGACTTGAGTAGATACAGAATATATAGTGACTATGACCTTTGCCTGCCTTGAGAGAGATGACGAAACGTTGATGATGGTAGCGAGCTGAGAGATGAGCGACTGGTTGATGTAGTCGCCAGGCTGAGAATGAGGGTGAGTAGTGGTGGTGTGGGCTCAGCCACGGTCAGGAAGGGTCGACTCCAGGTGGACTACGCGCCTATGATTGGTCGGGACTGACCCGGGAGAATGACGTCACGGGAACAGAGCTGTGTGATAGGGCTGCACGTAGGCCGTGGGTCGGCTTTGACCTGACGCCTTGGCTGGGATGTGAATTCTAGGAAAATTCCTTACCCGCATACACTCTCTCTCTCTTAGCTAAAAACAATGAATATCTTAAAACTAGTTAACAATGATATACAGATATGATATGATACAATAGACCTAATTAAACTCTACAACTGTAATTATGAATATTTGTTCTATGACTGATAATTACGCAGTAAAATTAAACCGTATATTTTTTCCAAAACAATTTCCTCCTTTTCTCGAAAGCTATTAGAGATATTGGAAATATCATTGCAGCATCTGATAGACCTAATTAAACTCTACAACTGTAATTATGAATATTTGTTCTATGACTGATAATTACGCAGTAAAATTAAACCGTATATTTTTTCCAAAACAATTTCCTCCTTTTCTCGAAAGCTATTAGAGATATTGGAAATATCATTGCAGCATCTGTTAGACCTAATTAACCTAACCTAACCAAATGAAGGTTTACTGTACTTACATTGAAGACAAGTTACATAAATATACATCTAGTTTTGATCTTATTCTATTAGATATTCATACTGCTTCTATTTCTCCTTCTGTCCGCTTTACAGGGTCTGGCAACAAGCGGGATTTTTTAAAAACATATTTTTGTTGTCCCTTAGCCAGTACCCTCTTAATGTAAACCAAAACAAAGTACTGTATGTGTGTGTGTGTGTGTGTGTGTGTGTGTGTGTGTGTGAGTGAGGGTGGGTGTGTGTGTGTGAGTGAGGGTGTGTGTGTGTGTGTGTGAGTGAGGGTGTGTGTGTGTGTGTGTGTGTGTGTGTGTGTGTGTGTGTGTGTGTGTGTGTGTGTGTGTGTCTGTGTCTGTGTCTGTGTCTGTTTGATACAACTAATACCTTTCCAGCAGAACTATCAGAGGGGGAATCATCGGCCAAAGTACCGAAGGAGTCAAAGCCGAAGCCAGAGTCCACCAAAGCATCGCAAAATGTACCAGCGCGGCCGGTCGCCTCCGCGCTACAGAAGCAAAAGCCGCAGCCCAGCCTACCGCACCAGAGTGTACAGTCCTTACCAGCGTCGCAGCAGAAGTCCAAGTCCCTTCAGAGGCGCAAGCAAAAGTCACTCCCGCAGCAGAAGCAGAAGCAGGAGCAGGAGCAAGCCTTGGCACCACAGCAAGAGTCCCAGTGTGTCTCGCCCCGTTAGCGTCAGCAGAGGTCACAGCCAAGATAGAACTTCAAGTCCCGTCCGAGCTAAAAGCAAAATTCGCACCTCAACAAAATTACAGAATAAAAGTCACACACCAACTAGATCACTGAGTAGAAGTCCAGAAATTATACAAAAGAAGATAAGCAGTAGTAGCAGCAGCAGCAGCAGTAGTAATAGTAGTAGTAGTAGTAGTAGCAGCAGCAGCAGCAGTACTACTAACAACACCAGTAGTAGCAGTATAAGCAAAAGAAAACTTAAAAGTAAAACTGACTATGTTGTTCTGCCTCAAACCAGCAGTCCAATTGCAGTTAAACCTAAACTTAAACCTAACCTAACTAAGACTACAACTCCAGCTCCTTTAGTGACGCAAACAGAGGCAGGAAACTTAAATAAAAACACTAGTAATGCAGGGAGGAAAATGCAGTTAGATCTGGAAAACATATGTGCAGATCTAAAATATGAAACCAACCCTCTTTTAACGGCATCTAAGACATTTGAAAGAGAAGCGTTGTCTAAACTTCAAGCGCATATAGCGAGAGATTTCATGAATCCTGAAACGCAGAAGTTAATGGAACAGGTTTTGTCGTCAACGAAGGACAAAATCGTTAAACTCAATCCATTGGAAGAAAGCAAATCGAAGAAGGAATCTTTTCTCGACGAGGTTGGAGACGACATTGAACTCGGTCTAGAAGAAGTCGGGGAAGAGGTTGACGACATTTTCGCCAAGTCAATAAACCGTTCCATGGATGATTCTAATGAAGATATATTCGACAAAGGCATGAGTGGCATTAGAAAATTAGGCCTACAAGCTGGTAGTAATCCATCACCACCTAAATGTAATCCCGTTGCAAAACCTAAAAAGACCACAACTGATAATCTACTCGACCTTGATTTCCACACTGATTGGGATTTAAAAGTTGCCTTGGAAACTGCTTCTAAA
>JAXIVD010002819.1:50000-53472 GCA_036785275.1 Cancer borealis
CTCTAGAAGCATCAGATGAGGACTCGCTAGATGGCGTAACAGCTGCAACTATTGAAGCTTTAGACCTCTTGAACATCCCTCTACCAGGCTTTAAAACCAAACCTAACATGCAACAATCAACATTAATTACAGAAACAGAGGATGTATACCAACCTGAGGACATGGAAATAGAAAACATACCATTTGATGAAGAAGCGATAGAAGGAGGAATTGAGGAAGTTAATTCAACTATTATGGTACATCCCAACATACCTCTCCCACCTGCCGTTTCCATCCCACCACCTATACAAATAAACTTAAATGAACCTCCACCTCCGGGCACAGAACTAACTTACCATAACTTAAATCCTAAAGTTAGTGCAAATATCTACCCAGGAAATATCTTGCCTGTTTTTGGCCCGCAGGAATTTACTCCCAAGAAAACATTGAGTAGAGAACAGAGGAAGGAAAAGGCAAATATACCGATGCCGCCCGGAACGGAAGATTTTGTTTCCCTTCCACATATGTCCGGCCAGAGTAGAGATGAAGTAGACGTAACAGGATCAGGTAGACACAGACCGCATTCAGAGTCAGGCAGTCCAGGTAGTAGTAATAAGGATGCTACACTCTCATTCTCCGGCAGAATATTAGAAAATGTGTCTGTTAAGCGTAAAACAGCATTAAAAAGTCATGAAAAAGACCAGTTTCCATGCATTGCAGGAAGGGAAATGACACCTCCTCCGCCTGGTACAGAAAATTTATCAGATGATATAGAACAAACTACCATGAAAACAATCAATAAAAGTGATGTAAAAGAATTGGAAATAGTCGCAGCTAAATCCCCATCAACACCAGCCATCACAAAAATATTCGCCACAAAAAGAAATGTGTCATCTTCGCCAAAGATTGATTCCACTTCCACATTGAAATTACAAACCAACAAGGATGAAAGTGTTCATTCAAAACACGAGGCTTCTGAAACTATGCGTAAAACGTATACAATAGATTCTTCAAGTGGAGATACAAAGATTAAAGAATTGGATCCCAAAAGTAAGAAGGATCAGTATTCTACCCTATCTACTAAGCCACCCAACACACAATGCATAATAATGTCATTGCAAGATAATACTTCCCTCCCATACCTAGATAACACTGCTCGCTCTTCTCTACAAGGAAACTCTAGCTCTGAAAAATCCACGTCAATAAGACTCTCTGAAGTTATTTCTGATAACTTAGAAAACATTAGTAACACCAGTGATGTGAATATGTCTTCTAACACAGGAAATTTAGCAACATTACCTGTTAGTACACCTCCAGCTACCAGTGAAGGAGGCGTCAGTCAAGATAAAGGTAAAGAATATATTATCAAAGAATATAGCCAAGGTGAACAAGACAGTAATAGCCGTAGCAATTCAAAGGAAAACTGTAATGAAAGCAGTAATACGATGAAGGAAAAATCTATTTCTGGTACCATAGAAGATAACAAAATGGATTTGTCTAACCAACATGTAACAGTCAAAACAAATGATGATAAACAAGATTCTAACAGGAGTGAAGAGGATACTGAAAATATTAGTACATCACCTGTTAATATTAATACACCACCACCACCACCACCACCACCACTACCACCAGCAGCAGCAGCTACCCAAGACTCAGAAAAGGACTCATTATCAAAAGAACATTTACTTGATGAACCAACGATTTTAAATGAAACTACAAAAGACGATGATGAATGTAGTGGTATTGTGAGTGAAGGAAGTGAAGACAAGACTTATACATCCCCTCTGACCCAACATAAGACACCTACAACATCTATTAAAACACCACTACCACCACCTACCACTGATGCCAACCAACACATAAGTAAAGAATATGTTTTGAAAGAATGCATACCAGATAAGCCAGATAATAACAGTCCCAGCAGCTTAGAGGAAACTGTTGAAGATATTGATGATTACAGTGGTGTTATAGATGAAAAAAGTGTCACCCAAACACCTAAGGAACCAGACACTAAAAATATAACCATGTCATCGCTTGGTGGTAGTTCCCTTAAGCTAAATAATGATAATCTACCATCTATACAAGGAAATTCTGAATATTCTCCACCAATACACCTTCTGGAAGAGGATAAATTGATCCATACAAAGACAGTTCTTGGTGATATAGAAGACAAAATAGATTCTTCCAACCCATGTCTGACGGTAGATGGAAATGAAAAACAAGATTCTGATAGCAGTGATGAAGATCGGTTTGATACACTCCCTCTGAGGCCGGACAACACTGGAAATATTACGACATCACCGCTAGCTACCAGTGAAATAGGAGTCACACAAGACCAAGGAAAGGGATATATTTTGAAAGAATATATGCAAGGTGAACAAGACAGTAATAGTGGTAGCAATTTAAATGAAAACCTAGAAAGCAGTGATATGATGGAAAAAATTGTTCTTTCTGGTAATGTAGAAGATAACAAAATGGATTCTTCTGAGCAATGTGTAACAGTAAATACAAGTTATGAAAAGCAAGAAGAGGCCAAGTCTTATACACCCAAGCAAGATGACATTCAAAATATTACAACATTGCCTATTAATGCACCACAAGCTAGCAGTGAAGTAGATGCCACCCTAGATAAAGGTAAAGAATATATTTATAAAGAATATATGCAAGTGGAACCAGACGAAAATAGTCCCAGCAATTTAAAGGAAGAAAAAACTGTTGATTCTGATAACATTGAAGATGAAAAAATGGAACAAGAACTAGACACTAAAAGTCCAAGTAATATAAATGAAATTCTTGAAGAGAGTAATGATTGCATTATTATAAGTGAAAAAGTTCAGTCTATAAGTATTGACATTAGTGAGGAAGTTAAAAGTTCAGTTATTAGATGTGATGCAAGTCCTTTACACTTAAATTTCCCTAAAGGCTTTGAAAGTATGGATATTTTGTACTCTCCATCCACCGATGATTCCTCTCTTATACAAAACATAAATGCCATTGAAACTGAAACTAACATACATGAAACAAAGAATAGTCCACTTTCTGTTTCAATAGATGCAGAGAAAGATTTGTTAGAGACACGACAAGGAAAGATTGAATCTGAGGAGGAAGAAGAGGAAGAAGAAGAGGAAGAAGAAGGAGAAGAAGAAGAAGAAAAAGAAGAAGAAGAAGAAGAACACAGCATTGAACTAAATGTTAATAATAAAAATCAGAGTGAAACGAAATCTATTCAAGAAGCTTCATGTAGTCGACGTATAGAAGTACATACCATAGAATCAAGTGAAGATGAGGAAAGTGAATACATTGAAGATGACGACGCCTTACCACTTGAAAGGATAACTGCACAAATATTCACAAGTACAACACAACCAGGAGAACGCAAAGAAACAGAACAAATTACCCAAGACAACCCGGCAATACTAATCGACCAAAACGACTCACAAACCTCCGAGGAAATCTTTATACATAACATTAAGGAAGAGAAGAGAAAGCC
>JAXIVD010002820.1:2500-22500 GCA_036785275.1 Cancer borealis
AGCAGACGACACTCGTTCGCGGGTTTTTTGCACCAGCCTGAGCCAGCCTCTTCTCAGAAGTTAATATTGATATATACCTCCAATAAAACAGTGTATATATACGAGGAAGATAGTAAGCGGTAGAGAAATATTGTAGAAATGTTACTGTAGGCACAGAATTGTATAATAGTGGTGATGAATATCAAAAACAAAGGAGATATATAACAGCAGCCTCTTCTCGGAATCTATTATTAATATATACCTCCAATAAAAACAGTGTATATATACGAGAAAGATATTAAGTGGTAGAAAAATGTTTCAGAAATACTACTGTAGGCTTAAAATTGTATAATAATGGTGATGAATACCAGAAACGAAAGAGATATAACAGCAGCTTCTAACCGGGTTATTTATTTTCTTTGAATTTTGATATATACTCCCAAGAAAACAACTTACATGTACGTGAAAGAGATTAAATGGTACAAAAATTCTGCATAAATGTTTGCAAAAATATGTATAACCGTAGCATATGAATAGTTAAATAAGATATCCCCAGTTTATTTTGGTTAAGGGGAAACTCTACTCTACATTGATATACACAAATGATTCTGACACTCATTATCGTCCCAAATAAATAGTTAATAAGATATCCCCATTCCCCATCTTCTCCCAATAAACATGAGGACATGTGGGAATGTAAGGTTTTTTGGATGGATGTAAAAGTAAAGTTTTACCCAAATCTAACCTAACCAGGGAAAGCCTATAGGCGCTACAGATTAGACATATATAAAAATAAGAGGTATTTCTTTACAACTACTGCTCCACCATTTTTATTATATACATGAAGTCTTACATACTATACATAGTGTACTCAACACATCTGTGAAGGTTTTAGGGGGTGCTTACCATTATTTACCTCGCAAAACGTCTTTGAAGTTATGTTATGTTGGTTAAGTTAGGTTAAGTTATGGTTAGGTTAAGGTTGTTAGGTTAGTTTGCAGTTATGTTATGGTTATGTTAAGTTAGGTTTGGTGCGGTTCAGTTAGGTTCGGTTACATAAGATTTTTACATTTTAATACCCAAACCCCCCAAAAAACTAATTTGCGAACCCTAACTTCCGGGTGATAAAATGTAAAAAATCTTATATAATCGAACCTAACCATAACATAACCGTAACCTAACAACTTCAACATAACCATAACTTGACATAATCTAACCAACCTAACATAACCTATCATAATTTCAAAGAAGTTTTGCGAGGTAAAAAATGGTGAGCACCGCCAGAAACCTTCACAGATATGTTGAGTACACTATGTAAAGTATATTTATAATAAAGAGGTGGAGCAGTATTTGTAAAGAAATAATAGGTGTAACATTGTCAAGGTTAACCTTGAGGTTCATCAGACTTGAATCTACTTTTCAAGAATCTAATGGTGTTTTCAATAACACATTTAGTTATATAAAGATTTTTTTATTGTACAATAAGCAGGTTGGTGATAATTAGGGATGCCGCTGTCACCCTAAGTGCATCAGGAAATGAAAGTTGTAACTCTCAACACTTCCTCGGAGAAGTGACTAGTGTGACGGCTGGGCAGCGACTGGCCTCTCATTGTTATTGTTTTGATCCAGCGAATCCAAAACAGATTCTGCTGTTCTATTTGCACCCAGTTAATCCAAAACGGATTCGGATTCGGAGCAGAATCCGGAGTAGATTATTGAGAACAAATAGAAGAGGCCTTTATACTTCCTCCAAGCTCTCACCTGACTATTTGGTAAACACTACAAATTGACTTCGGCGATTTATGATGTTTTCGGATCAGTTATTTTTATTTCTTTACTTATATTTATTTATCTATTTATCTATATTTTTTTCTTATGTTACACTTGATATATGTAAAATATATGAAACAAATAAAAAGCTGTTATTGTTGTTATGTATATTTGTGTAGTGAGATTATGTGTGTATGTGTATGTATGTGTGTGTGTGTATGTATGTGTGTATGTATGTATGTGTGTATGTATGTGTTTGTATGTGTGTTCAAAATCTTACTCAAAGAAATTCTGCAACTAATTATGTTTTTTTTTTTTATTATTTAATTTAATTTTCTGAATATTTGTATTAATTTTAATATAATATTTCTCAAAACTAATTAACTGTCTTTTTGTATTTTATATATATGTATTTTTTTTTCACTTAATTTTCTTATTGAATTTTTTATCCAATTTTTTTTTTACCAAGATGTATTAATATCATATAAGAAAATAGTTTCAATTATATATATATATATATATATATATATATATATATATATATATATATATATATATATATATATATATATATATATATATATTCCTAGTAATAAATATATAGAATGATATCAATTTTTATATTAATTTTGATGTATATGATTATTTAGCTTTTAAATAATGTACTATGTGTGTGTGTATGTGTGTGTGTGTGTGTGTGTGTGTGTGTGTGTGTGTGTGTGTGTGTCTATTTGTTTTTATTTATTGTTTTAATATTAATATAATTTTCTTAATCTTCTTTCTTTTTTTCTATTTTTTGTCTTATTTCTGTTTAATTATTCTCTTTTCTCTTCTATCTCCTTCCTTTATCATGTTTTTTCTTAATAGTTTCTTTCTTTTCTTCATATTGTTATTTGTCTTCTATATTTTTTACTTATTTCTTCTCTTTATTTTTTTTTGTATCAATATTTCTTTTCTTTTCTCTTTCGTAAAATATTAAATGTTCGTATAAATTTTTTCTTCGTCTTTTTGCTTTAAAATTTATACCAACGCAACAATTTTTTCTCTAATTGTAGTCATTTTTTTGTATCTTAATATTTTTTTCTCTACTTGTACAATAACTGAAAGAATTTGTCTGATTTTTTTATTTATTATTTCTTACACACACACACACACACACACACACACACACACACACACACACACACACACACACACACATACATATATACATTGCTATTGTTATTATCATTCATTAATTGTATTTTTCTAGTGAAGAAATAAAAAAATATATAAAAATAAGAAGAAATAGGTTACAATGTTATAATAAAAAATTAAAAAATTCTTCTCTAGTCAAAGTTTTGTTAATTCAAATATAATAAATTGCTGCTAAAATATTGTGTCTATTTCACATCAACTCAAAAGTGGACCCGCATGTGTTTGCGAATTTCCTGCTTTGTCTTGAAACATTTCTTACAAACATCACACTTGAACTTCCTCAAGCCAGTGTGTCTAAACATGTGTAGATTGAGATGAGTAACAGTAAAGAATCTTTTACCACAGTCATCACATTCATAGTTTTTAACACCACCGTGTGTCAGGGTGTGTGTGGTGAGGTGAGACTTTTGGGTAAATGTTTTCCCACATTCTTCACATTCATGATTTTTAACACCATTGTGTGTCAGGGTGTGTTGGGTGAGGTGAGACTTTTGGGTAAATGTTTTCCCACATTCTTCACATTCATGATTTTTAACACCACTGTGTGTCAGGGTGTGTTCGGTGAGGTGAGACTTTCGGGTAAATGTTTTCAAACATTCTTTACATTCATGATTTTTAACACCACTGTGTGTCAGGGTGTGTCTGGTGAGGTGAGACTTTAGGGTAAATGTTTTCAAACATTCTTCACATTCATAGTTTTTAACACCACTGTGTGTCAGAGTGTGTCTGGTGAGGTGAGACTTTAGGGCAAATGTTTTCCCACATTCTTCACATTCATAGTTTTTAACACCACTGTGTGTCAGGGTGTGTGTGGTGAGGGTAAACTTTCGGGTAAATGTTTTCAAACATTCTTTACATTCATAGTTTTTAACACCACTGTGTGTCAGGGTGTGTGTGGTGAGGTTAGACTTTCGGGTAAATGTTTTCCCACAGTCTTTACATTCATAGTTTTTAACACCACTGTGTGTCAGGGTGTGTTGGGTGAGGTCAGACTTATAGGTAAATGTTTTCCCACATTCTTTACATTCATGATTTTTAACACCACTGTGTGTCAGGGTGTGTGACTCAAGTTTACTCTTGAATTTAAAAGTTTTATCACACTGCTGACACTCAAACTTGTTCTCTCCTTTGTGGACGGAGCTGCCTGCCTCAAGGTGATTCTTGCCATCACACCTGCGCCTCCCCACACCTGAGGCAGACTGATCCTGCTGCTCCCGGCCACTCATGCTGCTGCCCGGCCTCACAGCCTCCACTGCAGCACTACTCCCGGCAGGTCCTGCAGGAACTCTCGGGGAAGCCGCAGCGAGTCTGGTCAGTGCGGAGCAGGGCAGCCGGCTTGGACTCTGGCCTCGGCACCTGCAACAATGGTGACGGTCAGTACACAGAGAGCCACGCGCTGCCTTGGCACTCTGCTCCTGTCTGCAGGACCAACACCCAGCTTTCTGCCTCACTCCCACCTGACACACAATAAGTAAATTAACCAAACCTTAACCTACATTGACAAATAACAGAACTTTGCTCAAACCAAACTTTACTTTACTTTTCAAAGAAAAGGTCGGTATTTCTTTACAACTACTGCTCTACAAGCGACTGCTAGTAGAAGCCAGGCACACCAAGGCTTGCATCCCTGGACAGCGGACACACCGCTTTTTGGGATTACCAGACTCAAGACTCACGAGAGAGAGAGAGAGAGAGAGAGAGAGAGAGAGAGAGAGAGAGAGAGAGAGAGAGAGAGAGAGAGAGAGAGAGAGAGAGAGAGAGAGAGAATAAGGCATACATAAATAACCAATGATAACTAAGGAATAAGGAACAAGCCGTAAATACAATAAACAGGGAATAATCAGAAGAATGAAAGGAAGCCGCCGTAACGTGATAAAGACGAGGAATAAGACATAAACGTGATAAATAAGGAATAATAATAAAGGCGGGACTCTCACCTGACTATTTGGTCAACACTACAAATTGACTTCGGCGATTTGTATGTTTTCGGATCAGTTATTTTTATTTTTTTTACTTATATTTATTTATCTATATATCTATTTATTTTATGTTACACTTGATATATGTAAAATAGATAAAAAGTTATATTATATACGTTAAACTAGAAATAAAAAATTGTTTGACTTCGGCTTAGCTCTATTTTATTTATTTTTTTCATTCTACAATATTTCATAAAGATGGAGAATAAAACATAACCGTGATAAAGACGGGGAATAAGACATAAACATGATAAATAAGGAATAATAATAAAGGAGGAAAAGAGGCGGGACTCTCACTCTTGGAGGAAGTATAAGAGGAGAGGCCCCGTCCCATAGTAGTCAACCCAAAACATTGCTATGCTGACTAGAGCCCCGACACTCACCCACCTCAATACTATGTCGTTATGCCGGCTTGTTCGCCCTATGGCTGCACCAGGAGAAGTGAGGATGGAGAAATATCATTTCACCGGTAAGGTGTAGAGATTTTCACGGCCAATCATTATATGAAATGCTAGAAAACTGGGTTAGATCATTAGCACGCCAAAATTTGCAGGAAATCGTAATGACGAGTTGTCTTCATAATTTTACGCACAATTTATCTTATGTGAGATCTCCATGCAAATAAAACAAATTTTAGTAATGCATATATCTATATGTATCATCAGAAGTGCAGTGAACATATACTATTGACTATTAAAAGTCACAAATGTGATAAATCTTGCCGCGTTTGATGCAAACTTCTCTTGCTACAATATTCACTTTGACAGTTATGACTTACACAAGCAAATAGTAATCAAATTACTGGACAATATAGTTCCTTGTATCTTCACAATCAATATTAACACATTGTAATTTCTCAAAACCTTGAAAAATTCGGCAAAAAGTCTTGGATAAGGATGTCGAGTTATGGAAGGCAATCATTGGCTCTTCTGATTCCCATAAACTTTTTTGGTAAAAGTGCAGAATGAGGCCTTCTGCCCTTTATTTTTCTCTCCTTCCCTACATACTCTACATAGTATACTCAACCTATCTGTGAAGGTTTTAATAAGGGGGATGTAGGAAAAGTTCTTGCGATCAGTAGTCAGGATAGAACAAGAAATAACGGTTACAAACTAGAATGATGTAGATTTAATAAAGAAATAGGCAGAAATTGGTTTACAAATAGGGTGGTAGATGATTGGAACAGACTAAGTCAGCAGGTAGTTAGTGCATAGACAATAGGGAGTTTTAAGAGAATGCGGATGAGAGGTGGGTGTAGTTAATAAGGGGGTTAGGATTAACAGGAACTACTTAGTGCAGGCCTCAAGGCCTTTTGTAGCTTCCTTATTTTCTTATGTTCTTACGGTTTCAGGGGGGGTAAATCAATATTAACCTCGCAAAACGTCTTTGAAGCTAGGTTATGTTATGTTAGGTTGGCTAAGTTAGGTTAGGTTATGATTGGGTTAAGTTAGGTTTGGTTCAGATGTGTTGAGTACACTATGTATACTATGTAGGGAAGGAGAGTAAAAAGAAAGGGCAGAAGGCCTTATTCTGCACTTTTACCTCTATTTTATTTTTTAATTGAAACATTAGATTGCCTGACTATTTTGGTTCCTTTTTTGCATGGGGCCCTAAAGTCATTCCAGGGCCTCCACTAACGTCATATATATATATATATATATATATATATATATATATATATATATATATATATATATATATATATATAGTGTTGTGTATCTATTTTATATATATATATATATATATATATATATATATATATATATATATATATATATATATATATATATAGTGTTGTGTATGTATTTTATATATATATATATATATATATATATATATATATATATATATATATATATATATATATATATAGTGTTGTGTATGTATTTTATATATATATATATATATATATATATATATATATATATATATATATATGTATATATATATATATATATATATATATATATATATATATATATATATATATATATATATATATATATAAAACACTATATGATATATATATGTATATATATATATATATATATATATATATATATATATATATATATATATATATATATATATATATATATATATATATATATATATATATATATATATATATATATATATATATATATATAAAACTATATGATATATATATATATATATATATATATATATATATATATATATATATATATATATATATATATATAATATATATACTATATGATCAGCAGGTAACATGAATAATTGGTGATCTACCGACATCCGCATAGGCGGGTTTTTTCTTTCCTCAAGACTACTGTGTACTTTTTTTCTTTTTTTATATATAGTATATCATAGAAGCTCTACATGGAAGGGTATATAAGTCAGTTTCAGAGATGATAAGTTTAGTAGGTGCTCAGTATAGATGATAAACGAGCAAGATTTACAGATTATCCTTGCGGAGGAGGCGTTAGTATGTATTTACTTTTCATAGTGTAAAGAATAAAGGAAGACAATTTTGTTAGTTTTTTTCACTCAATCCTGTAAGTTCATTTCATGCTGTATCCGTTCAAACAAATTAATAATTACTAATCACATGATATATTGAGGAATCAAGACAAAAATGAAAACTTTAACGCACGACTCTCCCTTAAACTTTCTCAATGTTTTGGGTTGAATTGTATACTCCGCCCACCAGATAGGCTCCGCCCACTCGGCTTCACTTCCCGCTGTAGAGCGGTATGGGACGGGGCCTCTCCCCTTATACTTCCTCCAAGCTATTTACCATCTTAACCCGTGATCTGTAACAAATTCCTGAATCCGTCGAATCTGATCTGGGAGGTGGGTTATAGCAGACGACACTCGTTCGCGGGTTTTTTGCACCAGCCTGAGCCAGCCTCTTCTCAGAAGTTAATATTGATATATACCTCCAATAAAACAGTGTATATATACGAGGAAGATAGTAAGCGGTAGAGAAATATTGTAGAAATGTTACTGTAGGCACAGAATTGTATAATAGTGGTGATGAATATCAAAAACAAAGGAGATATATAACAGCAGCCTCTTCTCGGAATCTATTATTAATATATACCTCCAATAAAAACAGTGTATATATACGAGAAAGATATTAAGTGGTAGAAAAATGTTTCAGAAATGCTACTGTAGGCTTAAAATTGTATAATAATGGTGATGAATACCAGAAACGAAGGAGATATAACAGCAGCCTCTAACCGGTTTATTTATTTTCTTTGAATTTTGATATATATACTCCCAAGAAAACAACTTACATGTACGTGAAAGAGATTAAATGGTACAAAAATTCTGCATAAATGTTTGCAAAAATATGTATAACCGTAGCATATGAATAGTTAAATAAGATATCCCCAGTTTATTTTGGTTAAGGGGAAACTCTACTCTACATTGATATACACAAATGATTCTGACACTCATTATCGTCCCAAATAAATAGTTAATAAGATATCCCCATTCCCCATCTTCTCCCAATAAACATGAGGACATGTGGGAATGTAAGGTTTTTTGGATGGATGTAAAAGTAAAGTTTTACCCAAATCTAACCTAACCAGGGAAAGCCTATAGGCGCTACAGATTAGATATATATAAAAATAAGAGGTATTTCTTTACAACTACTGCTCCACCTCTTTATTATATACATGAAGTCTTACATACTATACATAGTGTACTCAACACATCTGTGAAGGTTTTAGGGGGTGCTTACCATTATTTACCTCGCAAAACGTCTTTGAAGTTATGTTATGTTGGTTAAGTTAGGTTAAGTTATGGTTAGGTTAAGGTTGTTAGGTTAGTTTGCAGTTATGTTATGGTTATGTTAAGTTAGGTTTGGTGCGGTTCAGTTAGGTTCGGTTACATAAGATTTTTACATTTTAATACCCAAACCCCCCAAAAAACTAATTTGCGAACCCTAACTTCCGGGTGATAAAATGTAAAAAATCTTATATAATCGAACCTAACCATAACATAACCGTAACCTAACAACTTCAACATAACCATAACTTGACATAATCTAACCAACCTAACATAACCTATCATAATTTCAAAGAAGTTTTGCGAGGTAAAAAATGGTGAGCACCGCCAGAAACCTTCACAGATATGTTGAGTACACTATGTAAAGTATATTTATAATAAAGAGGTGGAGCAGTATTTGTAAAGAAATAATAGGTGTAACATTGTCAAGGTTAACCTTGAGGTTCATCAGACTTGAATCTACTTTCAAGAATCTAATTGTGTTTTCAATAACACATTTAGTTATATAAAGATTTTTTTATTGTACAATAAGCAGGTTGGTGATAATTAGGGATGCCGCTGTCACCCTAAGTGCATCAGGAAATGAAAGTTGTAACTCTCAACACTTCCTCGGAGAAGTGACTAGTGTGACGGCTGGGCAGCGACTGGCCTCTCATTGTTATTGTTTTGATCCAGCGAATCCAAAACAGATTCTGCTGTTCTATTTGCACCCAGTTAATCCAAAACGGATTCGGATTCGGAGCAGAATCCGGAGTAGATTATTGAGAACAAATAGAAGAGGCCTTTATACTTCCTCCAAGCTCTCACCTGACTATTTGGTAAACACTACAAATTGACTTCGGCGATTTATGATGTTTTCGGATCAGTTATTTTTATTTCTTTACTTATATTTATTTATCTATTTATCTATATTTTTTTCTTATGTTACACTTGATATATGTAAAATATATGAAACAAATAAAAAGCTGTTATTGTTGTTATGTATATTTGTGTAGTGAGATTATGTGTGTATGTGTATGTATGTGTGTGTGTGTATGTATGTGTGTATGTATGTATGTGTGTATGTATGTGTTTGTATGTGTGTTCAAAATCTTACTCAAAGAAATTCTGCAACTAATTATGTTTTTTTTTTATTATTTAATTTAATTTTCTGAATATTTGTATTAATTTTAATATAATATTTCTCAAAACTAATTAACTGTCTTTTTGTATTTTATGTTTTTTTTTTTCACTTAATTTTCTTATTGAATTTTTTATCCAATTTTTTTTTACCAAGATGTATTAATATCATATAAGAAAATAGTTTCAATTATATATATATATATATATATATATATATATATATATATATATTATATATATATATATATATATTTCCTAGTAATAAATATATAGAATGATATCAATTTTTATATTAATTTTGATGTATATGATTATTTAGCTTTTAAATAATGTACTATGTGTGTGTGTGTGTGTGTGTGTGTGTGTGTGTGTGTGTGTGTGTGTGTGTGTGTATTTGTTTTTATTTATTGTTTTAATATTAATATAATTTTCTTAATCTTCTTTCTTTTTTTCTATTTTTTGTCTTATTTCTGTTTAATTATTCTCTTTTCTCTTCTATCTCCTTCCTTTATCATGTTTTTTCTTAATAGTTTCTTTCTTTTCTTCATATTGTTATTTGTCTTCTATATTTTTTCCTTATTTCTTCTCTTTATTTTTTTTTGTATCAATATTTCTTTTCTTTTCTCTTTCGTAAAATATTAAATGTTCGTATAAATTTTTTCTTCGTCTTTTTGCTTAAAATTTATACCAACGCAACAATTTTTTCTCTAATTGTAGTCATTTTTTTGTATCTTAATAATTTTTTTCTCTACTTGTACAATAACTGAAAGAATTTGTCTGATTTTTTTTTTTATTATTTCTTACACACACACACACACACACACACACACACACACACACACACACACACACACACACACACATACATATATACATTGCTATTGTTATTATCATTCATTAATTGTATTTTTCTAGTGAAGAAATAAAAAAATATATAAAAATAAGAAGAAATAGGTTACAATGTTATAATAAAAAATGTAAAAATTCTTCTCTAGTCAAAGTTTTGTTAATTCAAATATAATAAATTGCTGCCAAAATATTGTGTCTATTTCACATCAACTCAAAAGTGGACCCGCATGTGTTTGCGAATATCCTGCTTTGTCTTGAAACATTTCTTACAAACATCACACTTGAACTCCCTCAAGCCAGTGTGTCTAAACATGTGTAGATTGAGATGAGTAACAGTAAAGAATCTTTTACCACAGTCATCACATTCATAGTTTTTAACACCACCGTGTGTCAGGGTGTGTGTGGTGAGGTGAGACTTTTGGGTAAATGTTTTCAAACATTCTTTACATTCATAGTTTTTAACACCACTGTGTGTCAGGGTGTGTCTGGTGAAGTGAGACTTTTGGGTAAATGTTTTCCCACATTCTTCACATTCATGATTTTTAACACCACTGTGTGTCAGGGTGTGTTGGGTGAGGTCAGACTTTTGGGTAAATGTTTTCCCACATTCTTCACATTCATGATTTTTAACACCACTGTGTGTCAGGGTGTGTCTGGTGAGGTGAGACTTTTGGGTAAATGTTTTCCCACATTCTTCACATTCATAGTTTTTAACACCACTGTGTGTCAGGGTGTGTTGGGTGAGGTTAGACTTTTGGGTAAATGTTTTCAAACATTCTTTACATTCATAATTTTTAACACCACTGTGTGTCAGGGTGTGTTGGGTGAGGTGAGACTTTTGGGTAAATGTTTTCAAACATTCTTTACATTCATAGTTTTTAACACCACTGTGTGTCAGGGTGTGTTGGGTGAGGTGAGACTTTAGGGCAAATGTTTTCCCACATTCTTCACATTCATAGTTTTTAACACCACTGTGTGTCAGGGTGTGTGCGGTGAGGGTAAACTTTCGGGTAAATGTTTTCAAACATTCTTTACATTCATAGTTTTTAACACCACTGTGTGTCAGGGTGTGTTGGTTGAGGTTAGACTTATAGGTAAATGTTTTCCCACATTCTTTACATTCATGATTTTTAACACCACTGTGTGTCAGGGTGTGTGACTCAAGTTTACTCTTGCATTTAAAAGTTTTATCACACTGCTGACACTCAAACTTGTTCTCTCCTTTGTGGACGGAGCTGCCTGCCTCAAGGTGATTCTTGCCATCACACCTGCGCCTCCCCACACCTGAGGCAGACTGATCCTGCTGCTCCCGGCCACTTATGCTGCTGCCCGGCCTCACAGCCTCCACTGCAGCACTACTCCCGGCAGCACACGCCATGGCCGGTCCTGCAGGAACCCTCGGGGAAGCCACAGCGAGTCTGGTCAGTGCGGAGCAGGGCAGCCGGCTTGGACTCTGGCCTCGGCACCTGCAACAATGGTGACGGTCAGTACACAGAGAGCCACGCGCTGCCTTGGCACTCTGCTCCTGTCTGCAGGACCAACACCCAGCTTTCTGCCTCACTCCCACCTGACACACGATAAGTAAATTAACCAAACCTTAACCTACATTGACAAATAACAGAACTTTGCTCAAACCAAACTTTACTTTACTTTTCAAAGAAAAGGTCGGTATTTCTTTACAACTACTGCTCTACAAGCGACTGCTAGTAGAAGCCAGGCACACCAAGGCTTGCATCCCTGGACAGCGGACACACCGCTTTTTGGGATTACCAGACTCAAGACTCACGAGAGAGAGAGAGAGAGAGAGAGAGAGAGAGAGAGAGAGAGAGAGAGAGAGAGAGAGAGAGAGAGAGAGAGAGAGAGAGAGAGAGAGAACAAGGCATACATAAATAATCAATGATAACTAAGGAATAAGGAACAAGCCGTAAATACAATAAACAAGGAATAATCAGAAGAATGAAAGGAAGCCGCCGTAACGTGATAGAGACGAGGAATAAGACATAAACGTGATAAATAAGGAATAATAATAAAGGCGGGACTCTCACCTGACTATTTGGTCAACACTACAAATTGACTTCGGCGATTTGTATGTTTTCGGATCAGTTATTTTTATTTTTTTTACTTATATTTATTTATCTATATATCTATTTATTTTATGTTACACTTGATATATGTAAAATAGATAAAAAGTTATATTATATACGTTAAACTAGAAATAAAAAATGGTTTGACTTCGGCTTAGCTCTATTTTATTTATTTTTTTCATTCTACAATATTTCATAAAGATGGAGAATAAAACATAACCGTGATAAAGACGGGGAATAAGACATAAACATGATAAATAAGGAATAATAATAAAGGAGGAAAAGAGGCGGGACTCTCACTCTTGGAGGAAGTATAAGAGGAGAGGCCCCGTCCCATAGTAGTCAACCCAAAACATTGCTATGCTGACTAGAGCCCCGACACTCACCCACCTCAATACTATGTCGTTATGCCGGCTTGTTCGCCCTATGGCTGCACCAGGAGAAGTGAGGATGGAGAAATATCATTTCACCGGTAAGGTGTAGAGATTTTCACGGCCAATCATTTTATGAAATGCTAGAAAACTGGGTTAGATCATTAGCACGCCAAAATTTGCAGGAAATCGTAATGACGAGTTGTCTTCATAATTTTACGCACAATTTATCTTATGTGAGATCTCCATGCAAATAAAACAAATTTTAGTAATGCATATATCTATATGTATCATCAGAAGTGCAGTGAACATATACTATTGACTATTAAAAGTCACAAATGTGATAAATCTTGCCGTGTTTGATGCAAACTTCTCTTGCTACAATATTCACTTTGACAGTTATGACTTACACAAGCAAATAGTAATCAAATTACTGGACAATATAGTTCCTTGTATCTTCACAATCAATATTAACACATTGTAATTTCTCAAAACCTTGAAAAATTCGGCAAAAAGTCTTGGATAAGGATGTCGAGTTATGGAAGGCAATCATTGGCTCTTCTGATTCCCATAAACTTTTTTGGTAAAAGTGCAGAATGAGGCCTTCTGCCCTTTATTTTTCTCTCCTTCCCTACATACTCTACATAGTGTACTCAACCTATCTGTGAAGGTTTTAATAAGGGGGATGTAGGAAAAGTTCTTGCGATCAGTAGTCAGGATAGAACAAGAAATAACGGTTACAAACTAGAATGATGTAGATTTAATAAAGAAATAGGCAGAAATTGGTTTACAAATAGGGTGGTAGATGATTGGAACAGACTAAGTCAGCAGGTAGTTAGTGCATAGACAATAGGGAGTTTTAAGAGAATGCGGATGAGAGGTGGGTGTAGTTAATAAGGGGGTTAGGATTAACAGGAACTACTTAGTGCAGGCCTCAAAGCCTTTTGTAGCTTCCTTATTTTCTTATGGTCTTACAGTTTCAGGGGGGGTAAATCAATATTAACCTCGCAAAACGTCTTTGAAGCTAGGTTATGTTATGTTAGGTTGGCTAAGTTAAGTTAGGTTATGGTTATGTTATGATTGGGTTAAGTTAGGTTTGGTTCAGATGTGTTGAGTACACTATGTATACTATGTAGGGAAGGAGAGTAAAAAGAAAGGGCAGAAGGCCTTATTCTGCACTTTTACCTCTATTTTATTTTTTAATTGAAACATTAGATTGCCTGACTATTTTGGTTCCTTTTTTGCATGGGGCCCTAAAATCATTCCAGGGCCTCCACTAACGTCATATATATATATATATATATATATATATATATATATATATATATATATATATATATATATATATATATAGTGTTGTGTATGTATTTTATATATATATATATATATATATATATATATATATATATATATATATATATATATATATATATAAAACACTATATGATATATATATGTATATATATATATATATATATATATATATATATATATATATATAATATATATATATATATATATATATATATATATATATATATAACTATATGATATATATATATATATATATATATATATATATATATATATATATATAACTATATGATATATATATATATATATATATATATATATATATATATATATATATATATATATATATATATATATATATAATATATACTATATGATCAGCAGGTAACATGAATAATTGGCGATCTACCGACTTCCGCATAGGCGGGTTTTTTCTTTCCTCAAGACTACTGTGTACTTTTTTTCTTTTTTTATATATAGTATATCATAGAAGCTCTACATGGAAGGGTATATAAGTCAGTTTCAGAGATGATAAGTTTAGTAGGTGCTCAGTATAGATGATAAACGAGCAAGATTTACAGATTATCCTTGCGGAGGAGGCGTTAGTATGTATTTACTTTTCATAGTGTAAAGAATAAAGGAAGACAATTTTGTTAGTTTTTTCACTCAATCCTGTAAGTTCATTTCATGCTGTATCCGTTCAAACAAATTAATGATTACTAATCACATGATATATTGAGGAATCAAGACAAAAATGAAAACTTTAACGCACGACTCTCCCTTAAACTTTCTCAATGTTTTGGGTTGAATTGTATACTCCGCCCACCAGATAGGCTCCGCCCACTCGGCTTCACTTCCCGCTGTAGAGCGGTATGGGACGGGGCCTCTCCCCTTATACTTCCTCCAAGCTATTTACCATCTTAACCCGTGATCTGTAACAAATTCCTGAATCCGTCGAATCTGATCTGGGAGGTGGGTTATAGCAGACGACACTCGTTCGCGGGTTTTTTGCACCAGCCTGAGCCAGCCTCTTCTCAGAAGTTAATATTGATATATACCTCCAATAAAACAGTGTATATATACGAGGAAGATAGTAAGCGGTAGAGAAATATTGTAGAAATGTTACTGTAGGCACAGAATTGTATAATAGTGGTGATGAATATCAAAAACAAAGGAGATATATAACAGCAGCCTCTTCTCGGAATCTATTATTAATATATACCTCCAATAAAAACAGTGTATATATACGAGAAAGATATTAAGTGGTAGAAAAATTTTTCAGAAATGCTACTGTAGGCTTAAAATTGTATAATAATGGTGATGAATACCAGAAACGAAGGAGATATAACAGCAGCCTCTAACCAGGTTATTTATTTTCTTTGAATTTTGATATATATACTCCCAAGAAAACAACTTACATGTACGTGAAAGAGATTAAATGGTACAAAAATTCTGCATAAATGTTTGCAAAAATATGTATAACCGTAGCATATGAATAGTTAAATAAGATATCCCCAGTTTATTTTGGTTAAGGGGAAACTCTACTCTACATTGATATACACAAATGATTCTGACACTCATTATCGTCCCAAATAAATAGTTAATAAGATATCCCCATTCCCCATCTTCTCCCAATAAACATGAGGACATGTGGGAATGTAAGGTTTTTTGGATGGATGTAAAAGTAAAGTTTTACCCAAATCTAACCTAACCAGGGAAAGCCTATAGGCGCTACAGATTAGATATATATAAAAATAAGAGGTATTTCTTTACAACTACTGCTCCACCATTTTTATTATATACATGAAGTCTTACATACTATACATAGTGTACTCAACACATCTGTGAAGGTTTTAGGGGGTGCTTACCATTATTTACCTCGCAAAACGTCTTTGAAGTTATGTTATGTTGGTTAAGTTAGGTTAAGTTATGGTTAGGTTAAGGTTGTTAGGTTAGTTTGCAGTTATGTTATGGTTATGTTAAGTTAGGTTTGGTGCGGTTCAGTTAGGTTCGGTTACATAAGATTTTTACATTTTAATACCCAAACCCCCCAAAAAACTAATTTGCGAACCCTAACTTCCGGGTGATAAAATGTAAAAAATCTTATATAATCGAACCTAACCATAACATAACCGTAACCTAACAACTTCAACATAACCATAACTTGACATAATCTAACCAACCTAACATAACCTATCATAATTTCAAAGAAGTTTTGCGAGGTAAAAAATGGTGAGCACCGCCAGAAACCTTCACAGATATGTTGAGTACACTATGTAAAGTATATTTATAATAAAGAGGTGGAGCAGTATTTGTAAAGAAATAATAGGTGTAACATTGTCAAGGTTAACCTTGAGGTTCATCAGACTTGAATCTACTTTTCAAGAATCTAATTGTGTTTTCAATAACACATTTAGTTATATAAAGATTTTTTTATTGTACAATAAGCAGGTTGGTGATAATTAGGGATGCCGCTGTCACCCTAAGTGCATCAGGAAATGAAAGTTGTAACTCTCAACACTTCCTCGGAGAAGTGACTAGTGTGACGGCTGGGCAGCGACTGGCCTCTCATTGTTATTGTTTTGATCCAGCGAATCCAAAACAGATTCTGCTGTTCTATTTGCACCCAGTTAATCCAAAAAGGATTCGGATTCGGAGCAGAATCCGGAGTAGATTATTGAGAACAAATAGAAGAGGCCTTTATACTTCCTCCAAGCTCTCACCTGACTATTTGGTAAACACTACAAATTGACTTCGGCGATTTATGATGTTTTCGGATCAGTTATTTTTATTTCTTTACTTATATTTATTTATCTATTTATCTATATTTTTTTCTTATGTTACACTTGATATATGTAAAATATATGAAACAAATAAAAAGCTGTTATTGTTGTTATGTATATTTGTGTAGTGAGATTATGTGTGTATGTGTATGTATGTGTGTGTGTGTATGTATGTGTGTATGTATGTATGTGTGTATGTATGTGTTTGTATGTGTGTTCAAAATCTTACTCAAAGAAATTCTGCAACTAATTATCTGGGTTTTTTTTTATTATTTAATTTAATTTTCTGAATATTTGTATTAATTTTAATATAATATTTCTCAAAACTAATTAACTGTCTTTTTGTATTTTATGTATTTTTTTTTCACTTAATTTTCTTATTGAATTTTTTATCCAATTTTTTTTTTACCAAGATGTATTAATATCATATAAGAAAATAGTTTCAATTATATATATATATATATATATATATATATATATATATATATATATATATATATATATATATATATATATATTTCCTAGTAATAAATATATAGAATGATATCAATTTTTATATTAATTTTGATGTATATGATTATTTAGCTTTTAAATAATGTACTATGTGTGTGTGTGTGTGTGTGTGTGTGTGTATTTGTTTTTATTTATTGTTTTAATATTAATATAATTTTCTTAATCTTCTTTCTTTTTTTCTATTTTTTGTCTTATTTCTGTTTAATTATTCTCTTTTCTCTTCTATCTCCTTCCTTTATCATGTTTTTTCTTAATAGTTTCTTTCTTTTCTTCATATTGTTATTTGTCTTCTATATTTTTTCCTTATTTCTTCTCTTTATTTTTTTTTGTATCAATATTTCTTTTCTTTTCTCTTTCGTAAAATATTAAATGTTCGTATAAATTTTTTCTTCGTCTTTTTGCTTAAAATTTATACCAACGCAACAATTTTTTCTCTAATTGTAGTCATTTTTTTGTATCTTAATAATTTTTTTCTCTACTTGTACAATAACTGAAAGAATTTGTCTGATTTTTTTATTTATTATTTCTTACACACACACACACACACACACACACACACACACACACACACACACACACATACATATATACATTGCTATTGTTATTATCATTCATTAATTGTATTTTTCTAGTGAAGAAATAAAAAAATATATAAAAATAAGAAGAAATAGGTTACAATGTTATAATAAAAAATGTAAAAATTCTTCTCTAGTCAAAGTTTTGTTAATTCAAATATAATAAATTGCTGCTAAAATATTGTGTCTATTTCACATCAACTCAAAAGTGGACCCGCATGTGTTTGCCAATATCCTGCTTTGTCTTGAAACATTTCTTACAAACATCACACTTGAACTTCCTCAAGCCAGTGTGTCTAAACATGTGTTCATTGAGATGAGTAACAGTAAAGAATCTTTTACCACAGTCATCACATTCATAGTTTTTAACACCACCGTGTGTCAGGGTGTGTCTGGTGAGGTGAGACTTTTGGGTAAATGTTTTCAAACATTCTTTACATTCATAGTTTTTAACACCACTGTGTGTCAGGGTGTGTGTGGTGAGGTCAGACTTTCGGGTAAATGTTTTCCCACATTCTTCACATTCATGATTTTTAACACCACTGTGTGTCAGGGTGTGTCTGGTGAGGTGAGACTTTCGGGTAAATGTTTTCAAACATTCTTCACATTCATAGTTTTTAACACCACCGTGTGTCAGGGTGTGTCTGGTGAGGTGAGACTTTTGGGTAAATGTTTTCAAACATTCTTTACATTCATAGTTTTTAACACCACTGTGTGTCAGGGTGTGTTGGGTGAGGTCAGACTTTAGGGCAAATGTTTTCCCACATTCTTCACATTCATGATTTTTAACACCACTGTGTGTCAGGGTGTGTCTGGTGAGGTGAGAATTTCGGGTAAATGTTTTCAAACATTCTTTACATTCATAGTTTTTAACACCACTGTGTGTCAGGGTGTGTCTGGTGAGGTCAGACTTTTGGGTAAATGTTTTCCCACATTCTTCACATTCATGATTTTTAACACCACTGTGTGTCAGGGTGTGTTCGGTGAGGTGAGACTTTCGGGTAAATGTTTTCAAACATTCTTTACATTCATAGTTTTTAACACCACTGTGTGTCAGGGTGTGTCTGGTGAGGTTAGACTTTTGGGTAAATGTTTTCCCACATTCTTCACATTCATAGTTTTTAACACCACTGTGTGTCAGGGTGTGTGAGGTGAGGGTAGACTTTAGGGTAAATGTTTTCAAACATTCTTTACATTCATAGTTTTTAACACCACTGTGTGTCAGGGTGTGTTGGTTGAGGTTAGACTTATGGGTATATGTTTTCCCACATTCTTTACATTCATGATTTTTAACACCACTGTGTGTCAGGGTGTGTGACTCAAGTTTACTCTTGAATTTAAAAGTTTTATCACACTGCTGACACTCAAACTTGTTCTCTCCTTTGTGGACGGAGCTGCCTGCCTCAAGGTGATTCTTGCCATCACACCTGCGCCTCCCCACACCTGAGGCAGACTGATCCTGCTGCTCCCGGCCACTCATGCTGCTGCCCGGCCTCACAGCCTCCACTGCAGCACTACTCCCGGCAGGTCCTGCAGGAACCCTCGGGGAAGCCGCAGCGAGTCTGGTCAGTGCGGAGCAGGGCAGCCGGCTTGGACTCTGGCCTCGGCACCTGCAACAATGGTGACGGTCAGTACACAGAGAGCCACGCGCTGCCTTGGCACTCTGCTCCTGCCTGCAGGGCCA
>JAXIVD010002820.1:26522-41522 GCA_036785275.1 Cancer borealis
ATATATATATATATATATATGTATATATATATATATATATATATATATATATATATATATATATATATATATATATATATATATATATATATACATATATATATATATATATATATATATATATATATATATATATATATATATATCATATAGTGTTTTATATATATATATATATATATATATATATATATATATATATATATATATATATACATATATATATATATATATATATATATATATATATATATATATATATATATATATATATATATATATATATATATAATATATATAAATATATTATATAGTTATATATATATATATATATATATATATATATATATATATATATATATATATATATATATATATATATATATATATATTGTTACGGTCACACCGTAACGGACACGGTTCTTATGCCCTAGTGCCGGGTGTCCACTTATGAACAACCCAGTCACAACCACGTTATGGGCGTGTACGAACTGTAGTGCTGATGTTTATACGTCCTTTTAACCCACCAAAGGACAAGGCAAGTCGACTATCCCGTAGGACTAGTCACTCCGAGGGCCACACGCCGGTGGCTGGACAATAGGCTTTAAACAAGAAGTGCCTGGTTAAGGAACCTATGCACTCTTAGCCCCCAAACACAGCACCTACAGCCACCCCGTTAACGTTAAGAGATCGCCAGTTCTTTTAACCCTCCAAAGAACAAGGAATCTCCCAGTAGTAACCACCTTCTCCTCCTTACATTCTAAAGAGACTTACAATGAGCACAAGATTACAGTGCCTAGACAAGGAGCTATCGCTCCAACCAGAATACCGCCCACAAGGTGTCTTTCCACCCACTTCTGGTTGAATAATAACTCCTCTCGACTCCAATAACACCCTGCAAAGTAGCCTCCCACGAGGGGACTCCGTACAGTGCGTTATTTGAGTCGTAATTAATCAACACTGAGACGGGATTACTCCTCGTCTGCGTTCTCAAACAAGAGGCCCCTGATGACAGGCTCTCTCACAATGAGGACAACGAAGACAACGCCGAAAAAAGCAAACAACGCCGACAAAGCGGACAACGCAGACAAACGCCGACAAAACGCAGACAACGCCGAAACTACTTCCCCGAGACTGAACAGTCTGACAAAATTCTAGGTGGAGTTCACCGCTAGTCAGGTGGTAATGATACTGTCACCACACTCGTCTCTGTGCTCTGGCTTGTAACCGTTTCCTCTACAGACAGGGCCCTGCTGTCTAGCTACACAAATATACCCCTTATCTAATAGGCCAAACAGATAACCCACTCCCTTAAATATGAGGAGGTTACAGGCAAAATAATGCCAATTAGTGGGGAGCTCAGAGCGCGAGGTGTTCTTGGTGATGACTAGCGACTAACTGACTCCTTACCCTCCACACAGTCTGCAGCTTCCCGAGCTGAGATGCCAAATCGCACCACCGGCGCGCCGTGTTTCTCACACACCGCGCCGCATCGACATAGCCTAATAACTTCTATTTCACAAAATCACCACTGGCCACAGAGACGACGCAGGACAACAACAAACATACGAGAGGAATCAGAAAGGAATTGTCTACAAGATAGGATACCTTGCAACACAAAGAAGAAAGAAGGAAAGTTAGGAAAATTAGGAGAACGAAGAGAAGATAAAATATTTAACAAGCCTCGCCTTAATACGCGCTGGCAACTCATCTCTCTCTCTCTCTCTCTCTCTCTCTCTCTCTCTCTCTCTCTCTCTCTCTCTCTCCCGCCACGCCTGGCTCCTGGCTGGATAACACGTGGTCTCCAGACAGAAAGGCGTAACACACAGACATGTCACGTAGACACGTCCCCAACACTTCCCGTAGGGTGGGGCCCGCAACACGCCACAAAGGCATAACCCACAAACATAAAGAATGTAACTCTCTTCCATGTCCAGTCGCACCCAGCTGACACAAAGCACACTCCCACGCACATGGAAAGCACACCCCCTCCACAACACCCCACATGCCTCTCCACTCCTCCTCAGAGAAACTTCACTCTGTTGCTTTGTCTGACTCACGCCTTCTCCAGCCTAACATTCTTCCTTCTCACTCTCAGGGAATCTTCATTCCTCTGCGGGGCTTGACTCCCATCTTCACCAGACGATGTTATGGTGACGGGCGGGGCCCGCAACAATATACATATATATATATATATATATATATATATATATATATATATATATATATATATATATATATATATATTATAGTGTTATATATATATATATATATATATATATATATATATATATATATATATATATATACATATATATATATATATATATATATATATATATATATATATATATATATATATATATATATATATATATATATACATATATATATATATATATATATATATATATATATATATATATATATATATAATAGATACACAACACTATATATATATATATATATATATATATATATATATATATATATATATATATATATATATATATATATATATATATATGACGTTAGTGGAGGCCCTGGAATGACTTTAGGGCCCCATGCAAAAAAGGAACCAAAATAGTCAGGCAATCTAATGTTTCAATTAAAAAAAAAAATAGAGGTAAAAGTGCAGAATAAGGCCTTCTGTCCTTTCTTTTTACTCTCCTTCCCTACATAGTATACATAGTGTACTCAACACATCTGAACCAAACCTAACTTAACCCAATCATAACATAACCTAACTTAGCCAACCTAACATAACATAACCTAGCTTCAAAGACGTTTTGCGAGGTTAATATTGATTTACCCCCCCTGAAACCGTAAGAACATAAGAAAATAAGGAAGCTACAAAAGGCCTTGAGGCCTGCACTAAATAGTTCCTGTTAATCCTAACCCCCTTATTAACTACACCCACCTCTCATCCGCATTCTCTTAAAACTCCCTATTGTCTGTGCACTAACTACCTGCTGACTTAGTCTGTTCCAATCATCTACCACCCTATTTGTAAACCAATTTCTGCCTATTTCTTTATTAAATCTACATCATTCTAGTTTGTAACCGTTATTTCTTGTTCTATCCTGACTACTGATCGCAAGAACTTTTCCTACATCCCCATTATCACAGATAGGTTGAGTACACTATGTAGAGTATGTAGGGAAGGAGAGAAAAATAAAGGGCAGAAGGCCTCATTCTGCACTTTTACCAAAAAAGTTTATGGGAATCAGAAGAGCCAATGATTGCCTTCCATAACTCGACATCCTTATCCAAGACTTTTTGCCGAATTTTTCAAGGTTTTGAGAAATTACAATGTGTTAATATTGATTATGAAGATACAAGGAACTATATAGTCTAGTAATTTGATTACTATTTGCTTGTGTAAGTCATAACTGTCAAAGTGAATATTGTAGCAAGAGAAGTTTGCATCAAACACGGCAAGATTTATCACATTTGTGACTTTTAATAGTCAATAGTATATGTTCACTGCACTTCTGATGATACATATAGATATATGCATTACTAAAATTTGTTTTATTTGCATGGAGATCTCACATAAGATAAATTGTGCGTAAAATTATGAAGACAACTCGTCATTACGATTTCCTGCAAATTTTGGCGTGCTAATGATCTAACCCAGTTTTCTAGCATTTCATAAAATGATTGGCCGTGAAAATCTCTACACCTTACCGGTGAAATGATATTTCTCCATCCTCACTTCTCCTGGTGCAGCCATAGGGCGAACAAGCCGGCATAACGACATAGTATTGAGGTGGGTGAGTGTCGGGGCTCTAGTCAGCATAGCAATGTTTTGGGTTGACTTTAGTGATGGGCGCTTTGTGAACGAGTCGGTTCTTAGAGCCGGCTCTTCCAGATGAACGAGAAGAGCCGGATCTTTCTCGAGAGCCGTTTGGGATTATTTTGAGAGCCGTTAATTTTTTTTTTCCTAGTTTTTCCATATTTTTGCAATTTTCTAACAAAATGCAAAAATTGCCGATTGTTAATAATTATAGTAATGATAATAATAATAATACTTACGAGAATGAAGCCTATTCATAGAAATTATATAGTAAAATAGTTAAGTTACCCCTTCAAGTTAACAAAGAAAACTGTATTTCCAAGTGCTTTGGCCTCTAGCAAAGAGGGGTAACTCAACACATAAAACACATATATATATGAATAATTCAGAAAATATATGGTGTATATGGCAGGCCAATGATGTGAAATGTACACTATAATATTCCCTACAACATATCGGTAAATGAAGACAATCTGATAATATTAAGAGGTCAAATTAAATTATAGAACTCGTCTCAAAATAGTGTACATATCGTACAAATCAAGTATATTTTTTTCCATAGTTAATTTTTTAACACAAAACTCATTTTCTCATTATAGCTCGAGAACCATAAGGTATACGTACAATGACTACGAATGGACAAAGAGTGTATAGGAATCCAACTTTCTTTTGCAACATTTAAAAATGAAATTACTCTTTATATAATGAATGAAATTTTTTTTTTCATAACCTGTGAGTAAAATAAAAAAAATAACTACACTAGCTGATACGCCTTTTAAAATTATTTAAATGATTATAGGTGCATTTTTTGTCAAACTAATCGTTAAGGTTTTTTCCTTATAACTCGAAAACTATGAAATTGACGTAAAATGATTATGAGTAATTAGGGAAGTTAAATGAAACAAGCTTTCTTTTCATTCTATTGAAAATGAAACTCAATGATAAATGACCATCGAAAATATTTTTTTCTTAACTATTAGCGTTATTCAAAATCAGACTACACCAGCTGAAAGGCCTTTTGAAGGTAAGAAAATAACTATTTAACATAATTTTTGTCAAACTAGTATTTAACATTTCGTTTTCTAAAAACGAAAACTATGGAGTTTAAGTCAAAAAATCTGCGAATAATTAAAATAAGGAAATAAATATATATATTTTTTGGACCATCAGAACATGTAAACAATTTATAAATAATGAAAACATTAAAAAAAAAAAGTTTTTAGCGTAAAGTTAGATTAAATTACATGATTTGATAGAACTTTTAAAATTATATCAATTAGCATAAGTGCATTTTTTCTGTACGACTAATATTTACGCGATAAAAGACAAGTTAACTACGTTGATAATTTGAGGGGTGGTTGGGTACCCCACCACCCCTCAAACTCGCATTACATAACAGTCAACCGTCGCTCTCTCTCTCTCTCTCTCTCTCTCTCTCTCTCTCTCTCTCTCTCTCTCTGATATATAAATGTTAAATAAGAAAGAAAATAGATAGTATGTTGTGTGTGTGTGTGTGTGTGTGTGTGTGTGTGTGTGTGTGTGTGTGTGTGTGTGTGTGTGTGTGTGTGTGTGTGTGTGTGTGTGTGTGACCGTGTGTGTGTGTGTGTGTGACCATGAACGAAAAATTGTCTGAGTCTCTCTCTCTCTCTCTCTCTCTCTCTCTCTCTCTCTCTCTCTCTCTCTCTCTCTCTCTCATATAGAAATGTTAAATAAGAAAGAAAATAGATAGTATGTTTGTGTGTGTGTGTGTGTGTGTGTGTGTGTGTGTGTGTGTGTGTGTGTGTGTGTGTGTGTGTGTGTGTGTATGTGTGTGTGTGTGTGTGTATGTGTGTGTGTGTGTGTGTGTGTGTGTGTGTGTGTGTGTCTATGTGTGTGTGTGTGTGTGTGTGTGTGTGTGTGTGTGTGTGTGTGTGTGTGTGTGTGTGTGAACGAAAAATTCTCTCTCTCTCTCTCTCTCTCTGATAGATAAATATTAAATGAAAAAGAAAATAGATCATATGTTTGTGTGTGTGTGTGTGTGTGTGTGTGTGTGTGTGTGTGTGTGTGTGTGTGTGTGTGTGTGTGTGTGTGTGTGTGTGTCTGTCTGTCTGTCTGTCTGTCTGTTTGTCTGTCTGTCTGTCTGTTTGTCTGTCTGTCTGTCCGCCAAATAACAGGCGAGGCAAGTCCACATATGTGCCTCAGTAAGCCTACTGTCGCCAACGGTTAATGATAACAAAAAATATTTGGTTTAAATTAAACATTTTTTGAAAGCTTTTTCACCTTTCCTTAAATCAATAGGTATTGAAAGCTAACTAGCAAAGTTATCCTAAGAAATTTCTTCTAAATTATAAAGACTATAAACAGAATATGTGGAACTACTTAAAAAAAAAGTATTTGAGAGCTGAAAGAGCCGTTTGGGAGCCGGAAGAGCCGGCTCTTTTGAGTGAACGAGAACGAAAGACTCGGTTCTCGGAAAAGAGCCGGAACGCCCATCACTAGTATGGGACGGGGCCTCTCCTCTTATACTTCCTCCAAGAGTGAGAGTCCCGCCTCTTTTCCTCCTTTATTATTATTCCTTATTTATCATGTTTATGTCTTATTCCCCGTCTTTATCACGGTTATGTTTTATTCTCCATCTTTATGAAATATTGTAGAATGAAAAAAATAAATAAAATAGAGCTAAGCCGAAGTCAAACCATTTTTTATTTCTAGTTTAACGTATATAATATAACTTTTTATCTATTTTACATATATCAAGTGTAACATAAAATAAATAGATATATAGATAAATAAATATAAGTAAAAAAAATAAAAATAACTGATCCGAAAACATACAAATCGCCGAAGTCAATTTGTAGTGTTAACCAAATAGTCAGGTGAGAGTCCCGCCTTTATTATTATTCCTTATTTATCACGTTTATGTCTTATTCCTCGTCTCTATCACGTTACGGCGGCTTCCTTTCATTCTTCTGATTATTCCCTGTTTATTGTATTTACGGCTTGTTCCTTATTCCTTAGTTATCATTGATTATTTATGTATGCCTTGTTCTCTCTCTCTCTCTCTCTCTCTCTCTCTCTCTCTCTCTCTCTCTCTCTCTCTCTCTCTCTCTCTCTCTCTCTCTCTCTCTCTCTCTCTCGTGAGTCTTGAGTCTGGTAATCCCAAAAAGCGGTGTGTCCGCTGTCCAGGGATGCAAGCCTTGGTGTGCCTGGCTTCTACTAGCAGTCGCTTGTAGAGCAGTAGTTGTAAAGAAATACCGACCTTTTCTTTGAAAAGTAAAGTAAAGTTTGGTTTGAGCAAAGTTCTGTTATTTGTCAATATAGGTTAAGGTTTGGTTAATTTACTTATCGTGTGTCAGGTGGGAGTGAGGCAGAAAGCTGGGTGTTGGTCCTGCAGACAGGAGCAGAGTGCCAAGGCAGCGCGTGGCTCTCTGTGTACTGACCGTCACCATTGTTGCAGGTGCCGAGGCCAGAGTCCAAGCCGGCTGCCCTGCTCCGCACTGACCAGACTCGCTGCGGCTTCCCCGAGGGTTCCTGCAGGACCGGCCATGGCGTGTGCTGCCGGGAGTAGTGCTGCAGTGGAAGCTGTGAGGCCGGGCAGCAGCATGAGTGGCCGGGAGCAGCAGGATCAGTCTGCCTCAGGTGTGGGGAGGCGCAGGTGTGATGGCAAGAATCACCTTGAGGCAGGCAGCTCCGTCCACAAAGGAGAGAACAAGTTTGAGTGTCAGCAGTGTGATAAAACTTTTAAATTCAAGAGTAAACTTGAGTCACACACCCTGACACACAGTGGTGTTAAAAATCATGAATGTAAAGAATGTGGGAAAACATTTACCCGAAAGTCTCACATCACCGAACACACCCTGACACACAGTGGTGTTAAAAACTATGAATGTAAAGAATGTTTGAAAACATTTACCCGAAAGTCTACCCTCACCACACACACCCTGACACACAGTGGTGTTAAAAACTATGAATGTGAAGAATGTGGGAAAACATTTGCCCTAAAGTCTACCCTCACCACACACACCCTGACACACAGTGGTGTTAAAAACTATGAATGTAAAGAATGTTTGAAAACATTTACCCGAAAGTCTGACCTCACCACACACACCCTGACACACAGTGGTGTTAAAAACTATGAATGTAAAGAATGTTTGAAAACATTTACCCGAAAGTCTCACCTCACCCAACACACCCTGACACACAGTGGTGTTAAAAATCATGAATGTGAAGAATGTGGGAAAACATTTACCCAAAAGTCTCACCTCACCCAACACACCCTGACACACAGTGGTGTTAAAAACTATGAATGTGATGACTGTGGTAAAAGATTCTTTACTGTTACTCGTCTCAATGAACACATGTTTAGACACACTGGCTTGAGGAAGTTCAAGTGTGATGTTTGTAAGAAATGTTTCAAGACAAAGCAGGATATTCGCAAACACATGCGGGTCCACTTTTGAGTTGATGTGAAATAGATACAATATTTTAGCAGCAATTTATTATATTTGAATTAACAAAACTTTGACTAGAGAAGAATTTTTTAATTTTTTATTATAACATTGTAACCTATTTCTTCTTATTTTTATATATTTTTTTATTTCTTCACTAGAAAAATACAATTAATGAATGATAATAACAATAGCAATGTATATATGTATATGTATGTGTGTGTGTGTGTGTGTGTGTGTGTGTGTGTGTGTGTGTGTGTGTGTGTGTGTGTGTGTGTGTAAGAAATAATAAAAAAAAAAAAAAATCAGACAAATTCTTTCAGTTATTGTACAAGTAGAGAAAAAATTATTAAGATACAAATAAATGACTACAATTAGAGAAAAAATTGTTGCGTTGGTATAAATTTTAAAGCAAAAAGACGAAGAAAAAATTTATACGAACATTTAATATTTTACGAAAGAGAAAAGAAAAGAAATATTGATACAAAAAAAAATAAAGAGAAGAAATAAGGAAAAAATATAGAAGACAAATAACAATATGAAGAAAAGAAAGAAACTATTAAGAAAAAACATGATAAAGGAAGGAGATAGAAGAGAAAAGAGAATAATTAAACAGAAATAAGACAAAAAATAGAAAAAAAGAAAGAAGATTAAGAAGTTATATTAATATTAAAACAATAAATAAAAACAAATACACACACACACACACACAGACACACACACACACACACACACACACATAGTACATTATTTAAAAGCTAAATAATCATATACATCAAAATTAATATAAAAATTGATATCATTCTATATATTTATTACTAGGAAATATATATATATATATATATATATATATATATATATATATATATATATATATATATATATATATATATAATTGAAACTATTTTCTTATATGATATTAATACATCTTGGTAAAAAAAAATTGGATAAAAAATTCAATAAGAAAATTAAGTGAAAAAAAAAAACATATATAAAATACAAAAAGACAGTTAATTAGTTTTGAGAAATATTATATTAAAATTAATACAAATATTCAGAAAATTAAATTAAATAATAAAAAAAAAAACATAATTAGTTGCAGAATTTCTTTGAGTAAGATTTTGAACACACATACAAACACATACATACACACATACATACATACACACATACATACACACACACACATACATACACATACACACATAATCTCACTACACAAATATACATAACAACAATAACAGCTTTTTATTTGTTTCATATATTTTACATATATCAAGTGTAACATAAGAAAAAAATATAGATAAATAGATAAATAAATATAAGTAAAGAAATAAAAATAACTGATCCGAAAACATCATAAATCGCCGAAGTCAATTTGTAGTGTTTACCAAATAGTCAGGTGAGAGCTTGGAGGAAGTATAAAGGCCTCTTCTATTTGTTCTCAATAATCTACTCCGGATTCTGCTCCGAATCCGAATCCGTTTTGGATTAACTGGGTGCAAATAGAACAGCAGAATCTGTTTTGGATTCGCTGGATCAAAACAATAATAATGAGAGGCCAGTCGCTGCCCAGCCGTCACACTAGTCACTTCTCCGAGGAAGTGTTGAGAGTTACAACTTTCATTTCCTGATGCATTTAGGGTGACAGCGGCATCCCTAATTATCACCAACCTGCTTATTGTACAATAAAAAAATCTTTATATAACTAAATGTGTTATTGAAAACACCATTAGATTCTTGAAAAGTATATTCAAGTCTGATGAACCTCAAGGTTAACCTTGACAATGTTACACCTATTATTTCTTTACAAATACTGCTCCACCTCTTTATTATAAATATACTTTACATAGTGTACTCAACATATCTGTGAAGGTTTCTGGCGGTGCTCACCATTTTTTACCTCGCAAAACTTCTTTGAAATTATGATAGGTTATGTTAGGTTGGTTAGATTATGTCAAGTTATGGTTATGTTGAAGTTGTTAGGTTACGGTTATGTTATGGTTAGGTTCGATTATATAAGATTTTTTACATTTTATCCCCCCGAAGTTAGGGTTCGCAAATTAGTTTTTTGGGGGGTTTGGGTATTAAAATGTAAAAATCTTATGTAACCGAACCTAACTGAACCGCACCAAACCTAACTTAACATAACCATAACATAACTGCAAACTAACCTAACAACCTTAACCTAACCATAACTTAACCAACATAACATAACTTCAAAGACGTTTTGCGAGGTAAATAATGGTAAGCACCCCCTAAAACCTTCACAGATGTGTTGAGTACACTATGTATAGTATGTAAGACTTCATGTATATAATAAAGAGGTGGAGCAGTAGTTGTAAAGAAATACCTCTTATTTTTATATATGTCTAATCTGTAGCGCCTATAGGCTTTCCCTGGTTAGGTTAGATTTGGGTAAAACTTTACTTTTACATCCAGCCAAAAAACCTTACATTCCCACATGTCCTCATGTTTATTGGGAGAAGATGGGGAATGGGGATATCTTATTAACTATTTATTTGGGACGATAATGAGTGTCAGAATCATTTGTGTATATCAATGTAGAGTAGAGTTTCCCCTTAACCAAAATAAACTGGGGATATCTTATTTAACTATTCATATGCTACGGTTATACATATTTTTGCAAACATTTATGCAGAATTTTTGTACCATTTAATCTCTTTCACGTACATGTAAGTTGTTTTCTTGGGAGTATATATATCAAAATTCAAAGAAAATAAATAAACCGGTTAGAGGCTGCTGTTATATCTCCTTCGTTTCTGGTATTCATCACCATTATTATACAATTTTAAGCCTACAGTAGCATTTCTGAAAAATTTTTCTACCACTTAATATCTTTCTCGTATATATACACTGTTTTTATTGGAGGTATATATTAATAATAGATTCCGAGAAGAGGCTGCTGTTATATATCTCCTTTGTTTTTGATATTCATCACCACTATTATACAATTCTGTGCCTACAGTAACATTTCTACAATATTTCTCTACCGCTTACTATCTTCCTCGTATATATACACTGTTTTATTGGAGGTATATATCAATATTAACTTCTGAGAAGAGGCTGGCTCAGGCTGGTGCAAAAAACCCGCGAACGAGTGTCGTCTGCTATAACCCACCTCCCAGATCAGATTCGACGGATTCAGGAATTTGTTACAGATCACGGGTTAAGATGGTAAATAGCTTGGAGGAAGTATAAGGGGAGAGGCCCCGTCCCATACCGCTCTACAGCGGGAAGTGAAGCCGAGTGGGCGGAGCCTATCTGGTGGGCGGAGTATACAATTCAACCCAAAACATTGAGAAAGTTTAATGGAGAGTCGTGCGTTAAAGTTTTCATTTTTGCCTTGATTCCTCAATATATCATGTGATTAGTAATTATTAATTTGTTTGAACGGATACAGCATGAAATGAACTTACAGGATTGAGTGAAAAAACTAACAAAATTGTCTTCCTTTATTCTTTACACTATGAAAAGTAAATACATACTAACGCCTCCTCCGCAAGGATAATCTGTAAATCTTGCTCGTTTATCATCTATACTGAGCACCTACTAAACTTATCATCTCTGAAACTGACTTATATACCCTTCCATGTAGAGCTTCTATGATATACTATATATAAAAAAAGAAAAAAAGTACACAGTAGTCTTGAGGAAAGAAAAAACCCGCCTATGCGGAAGTCGGTAGATCGCCAATTATTCATGTTACCTGCTGATCATATAGTATATATATTATATATATATATATATATATATATATATATATATATATATATATATATATATATATATATATATCATATAGTTTTATATATATATATATATATATATATATATATATATATATATATATATATTATATATATATATATATATATATATATATATATACATATATATATCATATAGTGTTTTATATATATATATATATATATATATATATATATATATATATATATATATATATATACATATATATATATATATATATATATATATATATATATATATATATATATACACATATATATATATATATATATATATATATATATATATATAAAATACATACACAACACTATATATATATATATATATATATATATATATATATATATATATATATATATATATATATATATAAAATACATACACAACACTATATATATATATATATATATATATATATATATATATATATATATATATATATATATACATATATATATATATATATATATATATATTATATATATATATATATATATATATATATATATATATAAAATAGATACACAACACTATATATATATATATATATATATATATATATATATATATATATATATATATATATATATATATATATATATATGACGTTAGTGGAGGCCCTGGAATGACTTTAGGGCCCCATGCAAAAAAGGAACCAAAATAGTCAGGCAATCTAATGTTTCAATTAAAAAATAAAATAGAGGTAAAAGTGCAGAATAAGGCCTTCTGCCCTTTCTTTTTACTCTCCTTCCCTACATAGTATACATAGTGTACTCAACACATCTGAACCAAACCTAACTTAACCCAATCATAACCTAACCTAACTTAGCCAACCTAACATAACATAACCTAGCTTCAAAGACGTTTTGCGAAGTTAATATTGATTTACCCCCCCTGAAACCGTAAGAACATAAGAAAATAAGGAAGCTACAAAAGGCCTTGAGGCCTGCACTAAATAGTTCCTGTTAATCCTAACCCCCTTATTAACTACACCCACCTCTCATCCGCATTCTCTTAAAACTCCCTATTGTCTATGCACTAACTACCTGCTGACTTAGTCTGTTCCAATCATCTACCACCCTATTTGTAAACCAATTTCTGCCTATTTCTTTATTAAATCTACATCATTCTAGTTTGTAACCGTTATTTCTTGTTCTATCCTGACTACTGATCGCAAGAACTTTTCCTACATCCCCCTTATTAAAACCTTCACAGATAGGTTGAGTACACTATGTAGAGTATGTAGGGAAGGAGAGAAAAATAAAGGGCAGAAGGCCTCATTCTGCACTTTTACCAAAAAAGTTTATGGGAATCAGAAGAGCCAATGATTGCCTTCCATAACTCGACATCCTTATCCAAGACTTTTTGCCGAATTTTTCAAGGTTTTGAGAAATTACAATGTGTTAATATTGATTGTGAAGATACAAGGAACTATATAGTCCAGTAATTTGATTACTATTTGCTTGTGTAAGTCATAACTGTCAAAGTGAATATTGTAGCAAGAGAAGTTTGCATCAAACGCGGCAAGATTTATCACATTTGTGACTTTTAATAGTCAATAGTATATGTTCACTGCACTTCTGATGATACATATAGATATATGCATTACTAAAATTTGTTTTATTTGCATGGAGATCTCACATAAGATAAATTGTGCGTAAAATTATGAAGATAACTCGTCATTACGATTTCCTGCAAATTTTGGCGTGCTAATGATCTAACCCAGTTTTCTAGCATTTCATACAATGATTGGCCGTGAAAATCTCTACACCTTACCGGTGAAATGATATTTCTCCATCCTCACTTCTCCTGGTGCAGCCATAGGGCGAACAAGCCGGCATAACGACATAGTATTGAGGTGGGTGAGTGTCGGGGCTCTAGTCAGCATAGCAATGTTTTGGGTTGACTACTATGGGACGGGGCCTCTCCTCTTATACTTCCTCCAAGAGTGAGAGTCCCGCCTCTTTTCCTCCTTTATTATTATTCCTTATTTATCATGTTTATGTCTTATTCCCCGTCTTTATCACGGTTATGTTTTATTCTCCATCTTTATGAAATATTGTAGAATTAAAAATTTAAATGAAATAGAGCTGAGCCGAAGTCAAACAATTTTTTATTTCTAGTTTAACGTATATAATATAACTTTTTATCTATTTTACATATATCAAGTGTAACATAAAAGAAATAGATATATAGATAAATAAATATAAGTAAAAAAAAATAAAAATAACTGATCCGAAAACATACAAATCGCCGAAGTCAATTTGTAGTGTTGACCAAATAGTCAGGTGAGAGTCCCGCCTTTATTATTATTCCTTATTTATCACGTTTATGTCTTATTCCTCGTCTTTATCACGTTACGGCGGCTTCCTTTCATTCTTCTGATTATTCCCTGTTTATTGTATTTACGGCTTGTTCCTTATTCCTTAGTTATCATTGGTTATTTATGTATGCCTTGTTCTCTCTCTCTCTCTCTCTCTCTCTCTCTCTCTCTCTCTCTCTCTCTCTCTCGTGAGTCTTGAGTCTGGTAATCCCAAAAAGCGGTGTGTCCGCTGTCCAGGGATGCAAGCCTTGGTGTGCCTGGCTTCTACTAGCAGTCGCTTGTAGAGCAGTAGTTGTAAAGAAATACCGACCTTCTCTTTGAAAAGTAAAGTAAAGTTTGGTTTGAGCAAAGTTCTGTTATTTGTCAATGTAGGTTAAGGTTTGGTTAATTTACTTATTGTGTGTCAGGTGGGAGTGAGGCAGAAAGCTGGGTGTTGGTCCTGCAGACAGGAGCAGAGTGCCAAGGCAGCGCGTGGCTCTCTGTGTACTGACCGTCACCATTGTTGCAGGTGCCGAGGCCAGAGTCCAAGCCGGCTGCCCTGCTCCGCACTGACCAGACTCGCTGCGGCTTCCCCGAGGGTTCCTGCAGGACCGGCTGTGGCGTGTGCTGCCGGGAGTAGTGCTGCAGTGGAGGCTGTGAGGCCGGGCAGCAGCATGAGTGGC
>JAXIVD010002820.1:46522-53652 GCA_036785275.1 Cancer borealis
GCCTCATACTCTCACTTGGCGCCACATACCCACCAGGGGAAGAGCTGCCCCCTGTAAGGATAGACTAAGTGAGGGGGAACGGAGGGAAGGATAGGAGACAGGGAAGGATGTAAGGATAATAATAATAATAATAATAATAATAAAACACACACACTAACCTGGCTGAGTATGCAGAGTGGTACAGGAGTTCAGCATGAGTTGTAGTGTGACGTGTAGGACAGCAAACACGGTGTTGAATATACCCGTGTAGAGGAAGGTTCGGCTGCCTCCCACGGTGAAGAACAATGCACCTCCCACGAACCCACCCAAGGCCACACCTGGAACACATATACACACACGCACATGAACACACACACACACACACACACACACACACACTTGTAAAGAAAAAACACATACATACTTATAAAACCCCTTGAAAACACACACACACACACACACTTATAAACACTTAAAAACTACATATATATAAAATAGATTAAAAAAAATTAAAAAAAGCTTGAAATAAACACACACACATACTTATATAACACACACACCCAAACAAACCTAACCTAACACACCCACACACACACACACACCCCCATACTCACCCACTCCTTCAAACGCCGCCCCCACCACACCCTGCAAGGTGGCCTGTGATCCTGGCGGGGCAACCTCACTAGCATAGGAAGTCATCGTCGCGTAGAAAATACCAAACGTAAATCCATTCAATAGCTCAACCGGCAGGAACCACCAGGGGTTTGAGATGGCATAATACAGCACATAGCGTAAACCAAACACCGCAATCACCAAGGACATTGCGCCAGTGTGTTTGAGTTTGCGTATGAACCAGCCGGAGAGGAAGAAGAATGGTAACTCCCCGCCAAAGCACTGTACTCCCATTATTAAGCCCTGGAGGAGTTTGAGACGCGTGAAGTTGCAGTCCCAGGCAAAGGCAATGTCCTCTACGAGCATTAGCTGTTTGGGGGAGAGAGAGAGGGTGTTAGTGTGTGTGTTTAGGTGTGTGTGTGTGTGTGTTTTGTTTCTGTGTGTGGAAGGAAAGTGTGTATGTGTGGAGAGAGAGAGAGAGAAAGGGCGTGTAAGTGTGTGTTTTTGTGTGTGTGTGTGTTTTAAGTATGTATGTTTTTTTTGTGTGTGTGTGTTTTAATGTGTGTGTGTGTGTGTGTGTGTGTTTGTTTAGGTGTGTGTGTGTGTGTGTATGTGTGGAGTGAGATATTTTTAAAAGTTATATTTCAAATTGTACACACACACATATATACATTGAGACACATACAAACACACCTTTCTCCCCAAAACACACACAAACATCCATTTCCTTCCTTTCACACACACACGCAAACACACACACCCACCCACCTGGTATGTCCACAGTATGCCTGTAGACACGCCCACCACCACACAACACAGGATGAACAGAACCATACGCGGTTCACACACCAAACGCATCACAGCGCCGCCGGCCACACCAACCTCCTTCTCACGGCCCTCAACCTGCGTGTGGATAGATAGATAAATAGATAGAATTAATATAGATGGATAAAGTAATTGATAAGATAGAAGGATAGATAGATAGATAAAATTATATACATATACATACACACATAAGAAAATAAATGAAATACACACACATACACATACATAGATACATAAACATATATATATACACACACAAGAACACAAAACTAATATAAAAAAAAAACATACATATACAAAATAATCTTAAACATATAATATACATACATCCAAACACACACACACGCACACACACACAAAAACATAATAAAATCAGAAACACACATAAAAACACACACACACATAAACACACACACCCCCCAAACACCCACCTCCAGCCTCGTAGCCGCTAAAAGATCAATAAACAGGAGAGCCAATGATAAAACAAACGCAGGTGTGTAGTCTTTGGTGGTGTTTGTTCCGCTTGCATAGTCAATAAGTGCTCCCGTAACCACCACAAGCGCACCCCATCCAAGCGAGCCAAACAAACGCTGCTTCCCATACTTGTGCCCGTCAGCTCCTGTGTTTGGAAATACAGTACGTTTGGTTTTGAAAGTTTATGCGTTTGGATTTTTTTTGAGTAAGTTGTGTGTTATTTTGATTAATTAGATAAATGTGTATTAAAAAAAATAAATAAAAAACACTAATAGGAAAGAGAGGATCTATATATATATATGTTTGTTTTTTAAAATTTGATACGTTTGGGCTACGTTTGAATTTTTTTTTTCCGTATAGATTGATTAGACAAATATATGTAAAAAAAAAATATATACACACAATAATACATTAAAAAAAATAAAAAATAAAAAAATAAAATACAAATACATGTCATTATACATTCTACACTAAATACATAAACATTATCATTATCCGTAAGAAGATCAATTTAAACCGATAATTTTTCTGTACTTGGACTTAAGGAAATGGAAATTGCTCTCAGTTACAAAATTAGAATATCACAAAATAGGAGGAATAATTGTCTATATATAATGTTATGTTATGTTATATTATGTCTTATGTTAATTTAGAAGTTATTAAATATATTCTATGACCCAAAATACACTCACTCACCTAGCAATTAAAAGCATATTGTATCATAAAAATTACTAAGTTATCAAATCTATTCTATTCTAAAAATTATAAAGTTTTTAAATATATTCTATTAAATCTAGTCTATGACCCAAACACATCCACTCACCTAGTAATTGAAAGCATATTGTATCTGACATCACCACAGTCACCGCCAGGCCACACCACGCCACAATCATACACACTAAATGTAACCAGAACGGGGCGTGTTGTAAGACTTCCTCATAGGTGGTGGGGGGCGTGGTGGGGGGGGCGCCCAGGAAGGTCATGAGGGCCGGGTCAGGGCAGGTCACAGTGCAGGAGGTGGTGATGTTGGTGCAGGTCGAGTCTGTGACCTGCCAAGAGAGAGAGAGAGTGACAACAACAATAATAATAATAATAATTTAATTAAAAAAAAGAGAAAGAAAAAAATGAGCTTATGGAGAAATATACACAGACACACACATACACGTACACACACACACCTGTACACCCTCTACAGACACATTGTACACAGGGAAGGTAGTACAATGTCTGTTCTTGGAGTACAATGCTATATCAGCTTCCACACTTAGGTTCAAAGGCTGATTAGGAAGGCAGGAAGGAAGACCAAATTCTGTACAGAGGTCTAGCATATCTCCTTCCTCTTCCTCCTCCTTCTTCTTCTTCTCTTCTTCTCCTCCTCTTCCTTGTACGTGTAGTGGTTGACATTGCATCTGAAATTGTAGTAGTAGTAGTAGTAGTAGTAGTAGTAGTAGTAGTAATAGGTGATTTTTTTTTTATAACTTTCTCATATATCATTTTTTCTATACTCTCTCTCTCTCTCTCTCTCTCTCTCTCTCTCTCTCTCTCTCTCTCTCTCTCTCTCTCTCTCTCTCTCAAACATTCATTCCATACAAATTACTTTCAATTCTATATATCTATCAATACAAAAATCACCTCTCTCTCTCTCTCTCTCTCCCCCATTCCCTCTCTCTCACCCCCATTCCCCTTCCCCCTTCCCTACCCCTTCCACACCCCTTCCTTTCCCTCCTCCTCACCTCACACGCCACAATATACTCTTGCGGCAAATTTTCAAGATACTCAGCCTGCGCACACTTCTTCCTTGGCGAACAGAAGATCATTGATGTAGAGGTCAGGTCACAGGTCAAGGTCAGGTGTGCCGGCTTGGGGTCAGGTTTTTGCGGCATGGGCGGGCAGAAATAGATACTGTTTGGGGGGGGAGGGTGTAGGAGGGGGTGGAGGGAAGGAGAGAGAGAGAGGTAGAGAGAGGTAGGAGGAAGATTGGAATGAAGGAATGAAGGAAAGAGAGAGGAGAGAGTGAGGGTGTTAGTGTGTGTGGAGGGGAAGGAGGGAAGGAGAGAGAGGGAGAGAGGGAAAGAGGGAAGGAAGATTGGAAGGAAGGAAGGAATGAAAGAAGAGAGGAGAGAGGGAAAGAAGGATGGAAGGAAAGAAGAGAAAATATGAATTGATTAAGTAAATATCACACACACACACACACACAGAAACACACACACACACCCAAAACACCCATAAAAAAAAAAAAAAAAAAAAAAAAAAAAAAAAAAAAAAAAAAAAAAAAAAAAAAAAAAAAAAAAAAAAAAAAAACCCACCACCACCACATACCTGAAAAATCCCAACGCACACACCAGTATTGAGGACAGGAAGACCACGCGGTGTACTCTTAAATAGTCTGAGACAACCCCTGATACTGTCTTAGCGAGTAGACCAGCGAAGGGAAGAGCGGTGTAGATTAAGCTGATCCCCGCCGCTGAAATGCCCTGTTGACGGATGTATACAGGCAGGAAGGGTAGCATGGGAGCCGTACCTGGGGGGGGGGGGGGGGGGGGGGGGGGGGGGGGGGGGGGAGATAACATAAGGTAATTTATTTGTCACATTGTTCTTGTGTGTGTTTTTTTTTTAATTGTGTGTATGTGTGCGTGTTTGGATGTATGTATTATAGCAAACAGGCTCCAGGGAGGGGGTAGAAAGACGGTTAGAGGTGCCTAGGTTAGGTTAGGAATGTGTTAGGTAAGGGAAGGTTAGGTTAGACTAGTGTTAGGATAGGTTAGGTTAGGTTAGGAGTGTGTTAGATAAGGGAAGGTTAGGTTAGACTAGTGTTAGGATAGGTTAGGTTAGGTTAGGAGTGTGTTAGGTAAGGGAAGGTTAGGTTAGACTAGTGTTAGGATAGGTTAGGCTAGGTTAGGTTAGGAATGTGTTAGGTAAGGGAAGGTTTGGTTAGACTAGTGTTAGGATAGGTTAGGCTAGGTTAGGAGTGTGTTAGGTAAGGGAAGGTTAGGTTAGACTAGTGTTAGGATAGGTTAGGTTAGGGTTAAAAGGGAAGGTAAGGTTACTATTAATATGACTACTATTTAAGGTAATGTAAGGTAGGGTTAGGTTAGTGTGTGTGTGTGTGTGTGTGTGTGTGTGTGTGTGTGTGTGTGTGTGTGTGTGTGTGTGTGTGTCAAATAAATGAAATAACTCCATAATGTTGAACTGACCGGCAAATATAAGGAAATAATGAGCCTTAATAGGGAGTAATTTCATGTTGAGCTTCATAATGGCGGTAGTAGTAGTAGTAGTAGTAGTAGTAGTAGTAGTAGTAGTAGTAGTAGTAGTAGTAGTAGTAGTAGTAGTAGTCACACTCCTTCACGGCTGTCAGGAAGAAAAATACGTTAATAATAGTAGTAGTTATAATAGTAATAGTATAGTTATCAATCTATTACATATTTTTTTCATTGTTATTCTTTCTGTTTCTATTATAACTGTTATCATCATCTCTTCCTCTTCTTCATTTATATATTCTGTCACACACACACACACACACACACATGACGAATAATAAACATAACACATTTCAATTTTCAAACACACACACAATTCACCTCAAACAAACACTGAAATAAATCCAAATACACAAAGTCACAAACACAAATACAAACACGTGATAAACAAAACAAAACAATAAAAAAACCCACACAAAACAATAAAATAATAAAAAACACAAGTTCACTTACCTCACGAAACAAACAAACACACGCACACACACACATGCGACACCGGGTAGGTCTTCTAATATTTACCTTGTTTAAAGCCTGTTTGACCCCTGTGCCCCTCCTGAGGTCACGCCCCAGCACCTGTGACCTGACCTCCCTTGACCTAACCCTCCAGTAAGGTCACGTAGAGTCACAATGTTCAATAGTGTCACAAGGCTTGTTATACAGGCGGTCAGCTGATGTCTCCTCTTCCTCCTCTTGTGTCCACCTTGTGTTGGAAGCACTGCTAACGTTGCTATGGCGACATGGCATTATTCAACACAACACATTAATTAACACACATTCCTAACAACTCTGGGACTCAATCAATAAATAATAATTGCATTTTGACCATGTTAATGTATGGAGAATGTTTCAGTTCAGTCAGGTAGTTGAACGTTTCTTATCATTGCAGATATAATCGTTTCAATTGAATCTAATTTTTCTACAAAAGCTTCCAATTTAGAACCTTTCCTTCCACCATAACCTTATTTAAACCTTCCCTCTTCCCAGAGATGTATAGTATTCACTATCTTCCTTCATATTCCTAAATATACATTACTAATATAATATAATGTTTAGTTTTAAAGAAAGGAGGAAGTGGGATCACGCGCTGGACTCAAATATCTTCCAATTTATTCATACCCTACATAATGGCTTTGTTTTTGGTCTATATATGTATGGGGAGTCCTGTTGTATATGGGATTCTATATAGGGCAAATTCATGTATTTTATCCCCCTACATACCTTATTTGTTTCCGTCTCTTGACCATGACCTGGAGGACCACGCGCTGGACTCAAACACGTACCCGCGGTAAGCCTCCCTCGCTGCTTCTTGGTTCGTGCATGTAGTGGTGTGACTGCGAGGTGTTACACTACTCATTTTAACCTTTGAAGCACTTGAGGGCATGGCGGGGTAAACACAGCACTCAATATCCTTCTTTTTACTGAAATTCATCCTTCTATGTATACAGCAGCCTCACGTCTTTCCCTGAACAGACGCTAGCCGCTACCCGCGTACCTTCTCCCAAAATCCCGCCAAACATTCGCGCCAATATCCCCATCGTAACAATATTATAATTACTAATAAATCTGAAAGGAAATATTAAAACTCATATATTAATCAAATGTATAATTGTATCTATTTATAATCTCATTTGTGTTATTGTTATTATTATTATATATATATATATATATATATATATATATATATATATATATATATATATATATATATATATATATATATATATATATATATATATATATATATATATATATATATATATATATATATTTGGACTGTCATGGATGAATAACAAATAATTATGTGTAGGTGAATAATAATAATGAATGATTGATGTCATTAATGAAATAATGTAGAATATACTGGCCTATTATTTTTACTTATTATTATTATTGATCACTTTCAATATCTATTTATATATTTATCTATTTAAATCTAAAATAAATCAGATTTATAACGATTCTTTATTCATGTCAATAGAATAT
>JAXIVD010002821.1:2500-17500 GCA_036785275.1 Cancer borealis
AACATAACAACCTCTAATCACTTCTCAGAGGAAATACAAACTTTAAAAAAAAAAAATTGGTGAAGGGAAAAAAACTTACCCACACACACACACAATACTATAAAAAGAATTACTACATGAACGTACCATTAGTAGAAACCGCAAAACTACGATCACTATAGATACAGAAGTTAAGAAAAAAACAAGTGACTATAACTATTACTACTACTACTACTACTACTACTACTACTACTACTACTACTACTACTACTACGTCTGTTGCGTCTCATCAATTTCTTCGTGACGTGAAATTTTATAACAGAGAGATGTATGGTTACGAAGACTCACGTAGAAAAAAGAAAGAAAGAAAGGAAGAACATGAAAAAAATACGATTCATGGGAGAGAAAAAGTTAAATAAATAAAAATAAAACGCCGCTGGGAAAGTAAAAGAAAAAAGAGAGAGAGGAAGGAAGGAAAATAAATAAAAGGAACCAGTTGAAAATAGTAAAGAGAGATAATAAAAGGTAAAGGAATGGCTAGTGGAAGTAGGAAGATAAGATAAAAATGGATAGCGAAACAGGAAGCAATTCAAACTTGATTACCAATTAGACTGCGGTTTAGAGCATAAAAAAGAGACGATGATAAAAACGATACTGATAAGATTTAAAAAAAATAGACTAACGATATTGATGAGGCGTGGCATTTTAATAGCAATAAACAAGAAATAAGTGAAGTTATCAACGAACATCTGTCCCACGATAATTGAAGAGGCTTAAACGTGATAAAAGGAGAAGAAAAATAAATAAGAAAAAGAAGATAAAATGATAGAGGATAAAACGATGAAGACGAGAAGAAAGAACAGAAGAAAGATGATAACAGGACAAGTTTTACAGAGTGCCATTGAGTGTCTTCTTACTCTTTAACTAACGAAAAATCTATTAAATTTATCCCCAAAATGTTGCAAATTAACCAATATACAACACCAGTTATTCGCGGAGTTAAAAGTGACAGACAGAACAGAACGACTTTGGAAAAATATATAAATTTGTCGGTTTTTTTAAAGAGAAGCGAGTGAGGAAGGTGATGGTAATGGTGGTGATGGTGATGGTGATGATGGTGGTGGTGGTGGTGGTGGTGGTGGTTGTGGTGGTGGTGAAGGTGGTGTAAGAGAAGGTTATTTACACCTGTAATGAGGATAGAGGCGTGGTGCATCGCTTACCTCCTCGCCTCATTACACACGCTCACATGCATTCTTGTTGCACGACTTGGTACTAGACTCCTCCCTCTCATCCTCTTCCTCCTCCTTATTTTTCATATTCCTCCTCCTATTACTACTACTTCTCCTCCTCTTCCTCCTTCTCTTCCTCCCACTTATACTTCTCCTCTTTCTCCTCCTCCTTCTCCTCCTCTTCTTCCTCCAACCAAACAACTTAGAAAAAATAGTGAAAACATGAACTGCAAAAAACGAGAAAGAATCCTCAAAAAAATATATATATGTAAATAAAAAGTGGAAATAAGTGAAATAAAAAAGTATCACAGAAAAAAGAAAGAAAAAATAAGAGAAAGCAGTTATTACACACGGAAAAAAAAAGGAGAAATACACACATGAAAAAACTTTAAAAATCATATATAAAAAAAATAGCAAAAGAGAAAAGTTTTGAGGTGGACTGGGAAGTGAAGTGGGCGGGGACGACACACACACACACACACACACACACACACACACACACACACACACACACACACACACACACACACACACACACACACACACACACACACACACACACACACACACACACACTACTAACAATGGGCGTGACAGGGAGGTGTGAAGTAGAAGGTGTAAAGTAGGAAATGTGAAATAGGCATAACTGACATTACAACTGAGGTCAATAATCCTTTATAAATCCCATCAGTTAGCATTAGATCCAACATTCTCCAACTAACACCTGTGCAACCGAAGCGACACCTGTTGAATCCATTTGCAGGACCACCATTTCCTTGACGCCTGGTGTGATTTGTACAATTGATTAACTTAACGGACACCACCAACGCCACGCAACAGACCGCTAACATTGCAAACACAGACTCTAATGTTACTTTAAGGGCGAAAAAGGAAAGATCATTTGTCAGGCAGCAGAGGGATAATAATTGGTGTGGGAAAAATAACACTCTTTCTTTAGTGTGTGTGTGGGGGAGGGTGTATGTGTGTGTGGGGGGGGGGTGTAAGTGTGTGCGTATGTGTGTGTGTGTATGTGTGTGTTGGGGGGGGGTGTAAGTGTGTGTTTATGGATTAGAAGACAGATGGATGACAAATCTTCAGAAACTCCCTTAGATGGTGTCAGTTAGCGCCGTTCACCATGACCACCACCACCATCACCACCACTATCACCATCATCACCACCATTACATTCAACACCATAATCTCTCCACCATCACCACCAAAACTACTCATACCGTGGTGACTACAATTATATCACCACTACAACAATCACTACCACCACAATTATTACTACTGATACCACCACCACCAACCTGCATTACCACCAACATTACCACCACATTACATGACATCCATCACCAGTCATCTAAAATACCACCATCATTATAACTTCCACCACCACCACCACTACCATTACCATCATCACCACCACCACCTTCATCACCACTGCAATACTCATTAACTCCACACTACCCTCTATGAAATCCTCACCTCCACCACCACCACCACCACCACCACCACCACCACCACCACCACCACCACCACCACCACCACCACCACCACCACCATCACCACCACATCCACATAATCACTACAATTACTTTCCCTTATATCTTTGCTAGTTCCACCTTTCCTCACCACAACCATAGTTTACAGACTTCTTCCTCATGCTTCTTGCTCCTTCCTAATAACCTTTCTTCTTCCCCAAACATCTCAATTTTGTTACATTGTGTGGTTTTCTGGCAGTCATTTCTATTTATTTTTTTCGTAGTAGACCAGCACCACCCAGAAAGTTAAATACAATGTTTATTTACGTTAATCTTAATAGGCAAACAAGGGTGAAATAAGGTTTGATATTTAATTAGTATGAAAAAAATGAAATGAGTCCAGATTCGTGTCCATCATGCCCAAGAATTTCTATAAACCAAATTTCATTAGAGTTTAAGGCGTCGAAATATTCACAAAAATTTCAAGGTAACCCACCATCAAATCCTTTTCTCTCTCTTATCCCTTCCTTCTTCCTTCCCTCCTCCCCTTCGCACGTGTAGGCAGCCCACAGTACCTGCCTGTTGACGCACCGTGATCACCTGCCCAGGTAAACAATGGCCGCTCAGGTGTAAATAATGAGGCATTATTCCCTGCTCAACCTACCTCCTGGGAAAAAGTGGAGAGAGGGAGAGGGAAGGGGAGGGGGAGGGAGAGGGAGAGGGAGAGGGAGAGGGAGAGAGAGAGAATCTATGAAAAATAACCGAAGATACTCTCGTACAAAACTATTCGCTTATTTAATATTTATTCTTGGTTTCTTTGTATATTAATGTTTTCTATGGTTTCTAAAATAATTATAACTGTTTACTGATTTTTCTAAAAGAGTTTTTATAATGATTTGTTTCTCATTGAGGAAAATAAACTAAAAACAAAAAAATATTCTGATGTACCATTTTAATTTTGCATTGAAATGATATGAAATAAAATAAACGAGGCATATTAGAGAGCAACAAAAACAAACAAGTCACAAACAGTAAAGAAAAAGCAAAAAAACATAATAAATAAGAACAAACAAAAAAAAACTGACAGAGGAAATTAAACCCCCTTTTCCATTCCCTCCTTTGACCTTGGGAGACAAAAACGAAATCACGAGGGAAGAAAAACCTTGAAATTCATCCTTAACTCTTCATTCCAGGACGAAATGGAAGCGACAAACAGCAGTTGGACTTGAATTCCTGGCGGAGGGTGGATACGGGAGACTAATGGGCGGATACTGGCCCTATACAACCCCGCCCACCCTAGCCACGCCCTCCCATCCCTCCCACCTCTCTGCTGTGGGTGCATTGTCTTCTATGGCTGCTCTGTCTTCTTCTATGGACCTCTACTATAGACATGTAAGTAGGTGAAGGTAGAGGAGAAGGAGGAGGAGGAGGAGGAGGAGGAGGAGGAGGAGGAGGAGGAGGAGGAGGAGGAGGAGGAGGAGGAGGAGGAGGAGGAGGAGGAGGAGGAGGAGGAGGAGGAGGAGGAGGAGGAGGTAGGAAGTGTTTGTGGTGCTGTGAGGTCTAAGGGTTGGTGAGTTGGGTCCAGAGTCAGTCAGGCAATGAGTCAGCTAATAGTTAGTGAGTCAGTTGAACGGTTTCCTCAACAGCTGCTTTCTTAGTGTGTTTTTTACTCAGTTATTCAGTTGTTTTGTGAGTTTGTTAGTGAGTTGTATTTAGGATTTAATAGTTGTGTTTAGTTAGTAAGGCAGTTAGTGAATAGATTAACTCATCAGTAAACTATCAATCAATCAGTCAATTCAAAAACAATCTTAAGTCAATCCTACTCAGCTCTCAGTCAATTTTCAGTCAATGTTTAGTCAATTCTCAGTCAATTCTCAGTCAACATTCAGTCATGCCACAATCTCTCCTCCAGGCCCAGCTAGCGGCACTCAGCAGGTCGGCAGCGGCTGTGTCCCCGGCTTCCACGCCTTCCTTGGATGGCACAGCTTCCCTTCCCGCCCTCACCACCGTGGGCGCCACCAGCACCTCTTCACCGCCCACACTCGTCGCGCCCAGAGTACTTTATCCACACACGCCCACTCAAGCCGCCCTCGCACATTACTTCAAACAGTAGCAAACACACATACACACACAAACACACACACACACACACACACAAACAAGGAAGAATCATCGTGACAACTACTGAAGAAGGATATCAAGTCTTCCTGTCCAGTTCCTTTTAATATAACTTCTGACGGATACCGAAGGAAGTTTCTAACCACAGAAGGAAGAGAAGAGCGCCGCCCGGAAACAGGTGAAGCGGGGCTGGACGCGGCGTTGTATATCAGGTGATCACAAACGTAATAGGATGTTGGCTTCTCATCGCCAATTTCCTGACGTATTTATTAGTGTCGTTTGCAGGCGATCATTAAGTTGGTAGACGTGGCTCATCCTCATGTAGTTTCCCGCTAAAAATGACCGCCATCCATCGTGCCTTTATCACCGTCGGGTTGAGAGGATCATAAGGGAATCCAAGCCTCTCCACGTTACTACATGCCGCACTATGTCCAGCGAATTACCTCAGTGAGTGGTTTGAAGAGCGGTGAAAGGAAGTGAAAATGTGCGTTGACTATGAAGTGTGTCGTGAGGAAGGAACGAGTAATTGCAAACCTTACTTGTGAAAACGTTTGGTTAGAGTGATACGTTTTGGTTACTGAAATAAACGTGTGAGTTATTTTACCCCGGCAATTATTGGAAATATTGCTGTGGTATCTAAGAATAGTGACTACAAATTGGTAATCCTGACGCTCCTGCCGTGTGAAAATTGTGAAAAATATACTGTACGCCTCAGTTATTTGCGGTTAGTATTTGGAAAACCTCGCGTGTTCCTGGAATGTGAACAGAATAACCGACGTTGTTCATGATTTGCTAAAGAAAAAGATTTCACTCACGAGTCTGAGAATCTTAAAAGAAAGACAAAGAAGAGTTCAATCATTATTTCGTAAGACACTGAGGAGGAAGAGCTCGGAGAAGCATCCTGTCGAACTGTGCAACTTTTATAATGAGAAAGTAGAAACAGTCTTCCCGCGGGCCCTCCTCGACCCTGCCTCGCCCCTGCCCCGCTGCTCTTCCTCTCCCCGCCCCGGAAACGACCTGAAGACGATTACAGGACTTTAGTGGCGCGACATCACCCCTCCTAAGATTCTCGGGCGGCTGGGGTGACTAGAAGGGGTGACTCAACAGGGTACAGAGTCACGCCACTAGCTTGTCCCCTTCCCCTGGTGACCCCTTGTGACTCTCCTTCAAGTGGTGTTTAAAGTGTGATTTGCGTGACTCTGAAATTCTGGTAAAAGAAGCCACACGTGTGTTCCATCCCGTTACTATTAAAAGAATAACAATGCTATTATTTTTCCCTGCGGTTGAATTTCCACGGCGTTTCATCGACTGTTATTTGACCTTAAAATTGCACGCCAGCTTAACCGCATCAGGAAGTTTCATCTTTTCTATCCTGCAAAATTTCAAATATACAATACGTTTTTATTATTTTTTTAAAGTTTATTTTTTAGTTTTTTATTCTTAACTACGACACATTTATTCCATGTGTATTATTTTCTTACTTACGAGCTTTAACGATCCTGGGAAAAACTCAGATTAACAGGTGACTCACTTCTGTTTACCTTAATTGTATGTACGTATGTATACCTTAATTATATGTACGTATGTATGTATACCTGTGGGTCGCTACTGACAGGTGACTCACAACGTAGTGTTTGTTGTTTTGTAAGTAGAAAGAAACACACTAGACACTATAAATAAATATATATAAATAAATAAATAAATAAATAAATAAATACACACTCGAGACTGTAACATAGTGATTCTGTAACGAAGTATTTATGTATGTAGAAAGACTGTATGATAAGTATGTTGTCAGTTGAGAGTTGAATGATGCAGTGAAATAAAGTAAAAATAAAAGAAAATAATATTCATACATCGGTGTTTTGTTTATAACCTGATTTTCATTGAGAGAGAACAAGAGAAAGAGAAAAAAAAAAGAAAAGAAAGAAAGAGAGAGTCACAACGTAAACACAACCTACATAAAGAAGAAAGCAACATAACAACATAACAATAGATTAATATAACGAACTACACTTGAAAATATACCACATACCTCACCACCACCACCACCACTACCACCATCACCACCACCACCACCACGACCCTCCCTTTCTCCCCTCGCAGACAAAGGACTAACTAAGCACACAACACTCCCACGAGACACCAAGTGAAAATAACCTTATTAGCACTACCTATAACTAACAATACTATTCTTCTTCGATTTAGTCTCAGGTGAATCGTTGCTATGTGTTGTCTGTGGTGCCAAAAATTATACAACTTAGTGAGAAACAGACAGACAGACGTTATGTAGACAGGTACAGAGACAGATAGATAAACAGACAGAGACACAGACAGACAGAGAGAGCAAAGACAAGGGCAGCAATAGCAGTAACCTTTCGCCACAGCAGCTGCCACAGAATAAAAAGGTCAATGCATTAATTCGACACATTATAACTAATTCAGTCGACTATCATATTAATAGTCTCGTAAGCTACGGTTTCCGGCACACAACGTAATACTTATAATAAATTCAAGGCTGAAGAGACACTACGCTAAATACACCGTGAAATTTTGTACGTGAAGGTATGTTTTTAGCGGTGGATAAAAGCACGAAAGCCAGACAACAACGCGAAATTAAATATATCATAAATTAGGCTGGTAGGTGTAATTTTGTGAAAGTTGCATGTAACGTAGCTGGTAAATTATTATAATCACATCAGAGACAATATAAAGAAACGAGACTAAAATATATACAGTTCAAGAAATATAAGTTTGTAATGCATCAGCCACTTGCTTTTGTTTGTATTACATTGCTTAACCTGAAATACATCGAAGTAAAAAAAAAAATAATAATAATGATAATAATAATAAGTCCACTACTTCCTCATTATCTTCAAACAGTTTACTCTTTTCTCGCTCACTTGTCTAAGATGATTACACGATGGCAAGACTGAGTGCATCCTCCTCTTTTTTTTTCATATAATTAGTAAGATAATAGATGAATCCAGACTCATTTGATTCGTCCAAAAATCCCTCGATCACTGTCATTAGTTAGGCAAGAATTTTTAAGTGACGGGAGTTAAGTGGACGTTGATCACCTAGTCTGTTAATTACCTTCCGTGAGGCGCCTCATTAACCTGGCGATAGTGGCTTAATTAGGGAAAATACCACCACCATCAACGAAGAGGAAAAAGATTATTAACCTCACTTTTTTTTTTCCCTTCCTGCCTCTTCCTTCCTTCTATCCTACACTTTTCTTTCCTTCCCTCTCTTCCTTCCTCTATAACGCTGTCTATTTCGTCAGTGTTCCTCTTCCTTTTTTTATCATTTCTCCCTTATTCCCTCTCTACTTTATGTCTCTTTAATCTCTCTTTTTTTACATCCTTCTCGCTTCCTCTCTCTAATCATGTCACAATCCCTTCATCTCTTGTGTGTTATTCATCCTCTGCTTCTTCCTTTTTTGACTTTCCTTCACTTTTCCTTCCTCTCTATTATGTGGTATTTCTAAACCATCCGGTGTCTACTTGTGTGTGTGTGTGTGTGTGTGTGTGTGTGTGTGTGTGTGTGTGTGTGTGTGTGTGTGTGTGTGTGTGTGTGTGTGTGTGTGTGTGTGTGTGTGTGTGTGTGTGTGTGTGTGTGTGTGTGTGTGTGTGTGTGTGTGTGTTATAGTAAGAGATAGATAGACATACATAATCAGAGAGGGAAAGACAGAAGAAGAAAAAACAGACATACAGAGAGACAGAGACAAAGGATGACAATTAGAAAAAGAAAAAAAAAAGATAACTCAGAGTACGATAACAATGCAAGGAAAGAGGAAAGTGTAAAAAAAAAGTTAAAAAAAGATAACAAAAGTAATGATTAAACACAATAGCGAGAACAGCTTAATAAGGCCGCAAGACAGATGCAATGACGAACATCCTTAATTAGGGGGAATCAGGTAACAATCAACAGGTGTGCCGCGGCGTGCAAGGGTCTCAAGGGGTTATTACGAGACAGTTCTTGATGCGAATTTGAGCAATGAAACTTCTGATACATAAATCCTAGAGAGAGTGAGAGAGAGAGAGAGAAAAAAAAAAAGACAGACAGACAGATAGATAAAAAGAGAAAGACAGACCAATATAGACATACACAGAGAAAAACATAGATAAATAGATATAAACAAATTTAAAGAAAAAATATATAGAGATTAGTTCAAATAGGAATCATTTATACTGTCGACACTGAGAGGTTTAGTAAATACATGGATTTTTTTTTTTTTCTTCTCTTTCTCTTCCTCTCAAATTCCTTCAGTGTTTTCAAGTTGATAATCTGCCTCCTGGTTGACGTTTACCTCATAATATTTTTCGATCACCCCCATTTTCTGTGTCTTTTCGTGCGTTCGTGACTGGAAAACTTAAACGTCATTCTATTATCAGTTAACACATCGGAAAGAACGAAGGGAAAAAAAATCCATTTCTGTTATTATTTTTCACCATTTCTTTTATAGTTTTCTCTTTGTCGTCTTTTTGCTCCAGCTATTTTTTTTTCTTATTCCTACTCCTCTTCTTCCTTTTTCTCTTCGTTATCAATAGAATTACAAAATACTTTCACTTTTACACATAATAAACATCAAATATACGTGGAAATTAAACCACAATAACACCTTCTACTACTACTACTACTACTACTACTACTACTATTACTACTACTATAACTCCTGATCCTGCTGCTGCTGCTACTACTACATTATCACCCTCATCAACAACACCTACGCCGTCAAAAGTACCCAGGGTGGAGCTTCCTCAGGTGTTAAGTACCTGAGATGAACCCTAATTAACCTTCCCTCCTCCCTTAGACGTGGGCGGATCCATAACTAATGAGTTTTTTATGATAAGGAAAAGAAGGTGATTATGTTTCCTCCTCCACTGCAGGTGTTAGGGTGGAGGGGCAGGAAGAAAGGAAAGATAGGGGGGGAGGAGGAGGAGGAGGAGGAGGAGGAGGAAGGAGAGGAAGGAGGAGAAGGGAAAGGAGGTATGAGATAAAAGTTTAAAAAAAAAAAAAACTAAGAGTAGCGCTGCCCATTGCCAAATTTTACACCTATTCCAAGGGTGACCTGAGAGTATGCAGGGCACGGACGCCGAAGAGGAGGAGGAGGAGGAGGAGGAGGAGGAGGAGGAGGAGGAGGAGGAGGAGGAGGAGGAGGAGGAGGAGGAGGAGGAGGAGGAGGAGAAGAAGGAAGAGGAGGAGGAGGAGGAGGAGGAGGAGAGTTGTAGAGTGAGTAACCTGACAGACCCTTCCGTTGTGACCTCACCTTTGTGGTCTTGGCTTCCTATCTGTGTGACGACAGCACATAACATATCCTACCTTCAAGGCGTCATGCTATCGGGAAGCTGATCTAAAACTAATGCATGTAACACCACCACCACCACCACCACCACCACCACCACCACCACCACTGCTGCTGCCTCGGCCCACGCCCTCGGGTTAGGTTAGGATGGAGGGCAGTTGGACGAGAGAACTATAGTCATGAACCCATATGAGATGTTTTATAATATCTTTAACTTGAGCTGGTAAATTATTCTCCTCGTGTATGCGTGTGCGTGTGCGTGTGTGTGTGTGCGTGTGTGGATCAGTGAATGGTGTTATGATGCTTTGTTTTGTTATAATCTAGTGAATGGAATGAAAAATTTGACACCTTTTTTGTATCTTATTTTCTCTCTGTCTATCTAATCTAAATCTTCATCGTTATTTGCCGGATCCTGAAATACACTTCAATGCGCGACCTGAACAGACCTGAAACAACTCTCTACCTGCACTCCAGCACGACCTTAGCGACACTTGCGGCAGTTCCTCTAACACTTCCTACGCTGGAGTTTGTCACGAGACGCAACTGACAGCCCCGAGGAGGTAAAGCCAATGTTTAGCGATGGTTGTCTCCCCTCCTGAAGACGAGACACCGGTGGATTTTGCCTCATTGCTGCAGTGTGATGATCCCTTGTTTGAGGCGAGGGTAATTTTGGTGTTCAGGTGTGATGTTCGAGTACAGATTGGTGATGGTTATTTTGTCGGTGATTTGAGTGGTGATGGAGGTGGTGGTGGTGGTGGTGATGGAGGTGAGGGAAAGGTCGTAGCCAGGTCGGTCGTTTCCAGTACTTTATACACTGATTGAAGAACGATTGACGTATATTGAGGTTGGAAGGAAAGATATACATTACACCAACTCTTTTCTACCCTCACACACCTAACAGGAACCTCAAAAACACCGCCAAACACCGCCAAACACCAAACCACAAGCACGGGACCCACTATGTTAAGATAAATCACCCGGCTTCCCCTTCTTCAGCCCCGTCAGCAATACTTGAACTCTTCCCTACATGATCTACACCCCCACCACATCACCCTCCCTCCTCACCCCTATTAGAACCTTAAGAACGATAGAAATAAAGGATTTTCTCCCATTGCTAAGAACCGGTTCCCTAAAATAAGTCAGGAAGAGAAAATATAGTCCCTTCAGAGCATTAATAAAGAAAGATTTACTCCACACGAGGTATCAATAAGGCAGAAATTGATCCCTCTGAGTAGAAATGGCTTGAAATTGGCTGTATATTGGCAAGAAAAATGAGAAATGTTTGTGGGTTCACTATTTCAATCATCACCTCTCTGACCTTACACATCTATTTTTATTCTCTCTCTCTCTCTCTCTCTCTCTCTCTCTCTCTCTCTCTCTCTCTCTCTCTCTCTCTCTCTCTCTCTCTCTCTCTCTCTCTCTCTCTCTCTCTCTCTCTCTCTCTCTCTCTCTCTCTCTCTCTCTCTCTCTCTCTCTCTTTACCGTCCACTAATGAAGCTTTTCCTGCCCCGAGTCGTCTCCTCAACGACTTCCTTACTGTGCATTGACGACGAAACACACATTATGTAAACACTTGGTCGTCTCTCATCTCCTTTACATGCTCGTTTCATTTTCTCTCTCCCTTTCTCTTTCTCTCTTTCTTTCTCTCTTTCTCTCCCTTTGACTCCTCCTTACATATACTACTTCCTCCCTTCGTTATGAATAGACTAGTGACTGTTTTTTCTATGTATTCCTATATATTTTTTTTGTATTCCTATGTATTCTTATTTATTTTTTGTTCGTTAAAGCTAAAATCTGTTCATTGTTTTATCATGTTTCTCTCTCTCTCTTCTCCTCCTCCTCCTCCTCCTCCTCCTCCTCCTCCTCCTCCTCCTCCTCCTCCTCCTCCTCCTCTTCCTCCTCCTCCTCCTCTCTGTGATTTGTGGAAGGTCGCCGGAAATCCTGAAGTAGTGAAATTCGCGCCTTACGAGAGAAAATAATAAAAACAAGAAAGCAGAATAACACACCAGAAAATATTTAATCTGTACGAACATTACCTTTTCTTCCTTCCACTTCTCCCCCACCCCTACCCTTTACCTTCCTCCTCCTCTTCTTCTTCTTCTTCCTCTTCTTCCTCTTCTTCCTCTTTCCCACCTCTCTGTCTTCTCTTGTTTAATGGTGCCTTCCCCTTCTCCTCACAGTTTTAACATTTTTTTTCTCTTTCTTTCTCTCATTCTCTCTCTATTACAAATACATCTTCTTCTTATCTCCTTTAGTTACCTGTATATGAATAACAGGTGTGATGAAAACTTAATAAAAACCGAAAGAGAGAGTGAAAAATATCCTAAATTTTTTAAATATATTATTGTAATAAAGTAAAATACAGTAAAATTAAATCGTATCTTTTTTCTATAACATGACTTTCCTCATTTTCTCGAAAGCTATTAGAGATATTGGAAATATAATTGCAGCTTCTGATAGACCTAATTGAACTCTACAACTATCATTATGAATATTTGTTCAACAAATATTCATAATGGTAATTTTGAAACCACTTCCATGTAATATTATTACATCGAAGTGGTTTCAAAATTACCACATATAAGAGGAAGCAGGAATGAAAAAGGTCATGTTAACCCATAATTTTCATATTCTGTGATAGGTTGATGATGAAAACCAGACATAAAACACCTTCAGTATAAAAAAAAGTACAAGATACCAATAACTCAACATAAATTACTATGCAATGTTTCCTTTTATTAAGCTTACGTGACCCCGAGGAAATAAAAGAAAATATTTAGCCTTCAATTCCCAGGTGAGATGGAACATGGCGCAGTGAGTAAGTATCTAATGGTATTACCCGGTGTTGTCTGGGGCTGTATGTCTGCCTACGTAAAAGACGGAACAATGAACACTCTCTGAGACCTTCCATTAAAGTGAAGAGTAGATGAGGGTGCGGGTTTTTCACGGGCAGAGGAGAGTGGGAGTAAATAACATGGAGTGAGGAGTGAGGAATGATGGGTAAGGGTGTGAGGGAGGGAGGAAGGGTAGGTAAGGTGCTTGCAGTCGTTGGTTACAGTGGAAAGGTGTGATTGCATGAGTGAAGGAGGACCAGGGAGGAAAAAATGGATGGATGATAGAAAGGAGGAAAGGAAGGATAATGTGTGTACAAGGAGAAATGAGGTAGTTAGTAAAGGTATATTTAAAGAAAGAAGAGAAGAGAAATGAAATAAAATCCTAAATAGAGAAAAAAGAAATATAACACACACAGACACACACACACACACAGACACACACACACACAGACAGGAAAAGAGGAATAAAAAAAACAGACACACACGCACATCAGAAAGACAAATAACAAACATTTACCAACACGCATCCCTGACACACACACACACACACACACACACACACACACACACACACACACACACACACACACACACACACACACACACACACACACACACACACACACACACACACACACACACACACACACACACACACACACACACACACACACACACACACACACACACACACACATGCATGCTACACCCTCATCAATCCAAGGCAATATTGATGACACCCATTATGAAGGTGACTGCAATGAGAGTCAGTTGCATCGCCGTTCTGTCACTATCACCTCACTATCATTCCACCAACACATCCAGCGCGTGAAGCCTCCACCCCACCACCCACTCCACCCTCCTCCTCTTCCACCTCCCCCTCCACCTGCCTTGTAACTCTTCACCTGTCATTATTTCGCCTAATCAGTCTACCTTTTCCACTTTCTCTTTCCCAGGCAAAGTGTGGGGCCGTGGCGCTAAGTTATGAATATGGTGTGTGTGTGTGTGTGTGTGTGTGTGTGTGTGTGTGTGTGTGTGTGTGTGTGTGTGTGTGTGTGTGTGTGTGTGTGTGTGTGTGTGTGTGTGTGTGTGTGTGTGTGTGTGTGTGTGTGTGTGTGTGTGTGTGTGTGTGTGTGTGTGTGTGTGTGTGTGTGTGTTTAATGAGCCATTTGTGGGAAAAGCAAAACAAAAGTGACACCATATGTTGAAGAGTGAAATGTTTTGTGAAAGGAATTTTTTGCTAATGATGATGATGATGATAATGATGATGATGATGATGATGATGATGATGATGATGATGATGACGACAGAGACTTAGAATATGAATAAAAACTCACTATTCAGTAAAAAAATGCATTATTCCATTCATCTACATTATCGTAAGAAAATTAACGCCAACATTATCACACCAATATACAGTTTATAATTCACATAACACCTAACCAGCCATAACCAAACACTAAATATAAACTCCATTAACACAATAGCTGAAAATAACACACTAATTGCAGATAACATTAAAATAACCACGCACAATGAGATGCTGATAAAATATAATTGAAATAATGGTGATAACAGAAAAAAAAATCACCTAAATACTTAAAATACAAAGAGCAATTATGACATACCACATAAAATAATTACACCCTCACCACACCCCCTTCCCCCTCCCCCACCCCCTCACCCTCACTCTCCCACACCCCCCCACCTCCTCACCCTACACCTTCACCCTCCTCACCACATGCAGTTGCAGACGCCTCATAAAAATTTACCGTCACGTTACGCAAAAGGGTGGGCGTGCAAGCGTATAGTAACGGTTTGGTCACAGAAAATAACGTTGGGCGGTCTGTTAATGAGGAGGAGTGACAGGCTAGAGTGAAGTATGATGTTACCTTCACTAAACTGGTCTTAAACTAGTACTAAACGTGTGGAGATTATCATAAACAGGTAGGTAATAAGGCAAGGAAGGTAAGGTTAGGTAAGGTAAGGTAAGGTTAGGTTAGGTTAGGTAAGGTAAGGTTAGGTTAGGTTAGGTTAGGTTAGGTTAG